>JAVYIG010008699.1:0-86391 GCA_035222895.1 Strongylocentrotus droebachiensis | reverse complement strand
TATTTTGTGAACCTGACAATTTCCCCATTTACCCAATTTCACCACATGAACAGCTGATAGTGAATCTAAATTTTGTAATAAATATAAAATTGTTGTTAAAACTGCAAGAGTCTTATTAAGAAGATGCCTTATTTTTAGGTCATCCAATCTTGAATAACAATATTTTAAACATCCTAATAAAAAAAAAAATCTGTTTTTCTTTTGTGTGTGTGTTCAATCAGAGAAAGTAAGTGGTCAGAAGAGGAAGCGTGAGAGCGAAGAGGAACCAAGCAAGCTTACGACCAACAAACAAGTAGTGGAAGAAGGACAGTCATGGTGGACATGTATGATGCTAGGAGTACATCAAGATAACACCAAACCACAGGGGAGGAAAGTGGTCATCACCCAGAAAGATAACTCAGATAATAAATGAAATGAGCAAAACACTGAATACTACTATACCAGCAGCAGAAAATTGAACCAATCCATTGCCTAGTTTCAGGCTCCTGGACAACTAATGGTGCAGGGAAACTATTCAGGTAATTTTATAACATTTATTTGGGGATTTAGAATATAGCATACCAGAAAGAAGTAATGAGATGAAGGAGAAGGTGAAGAAGAAGAAGAAGAAGAAGGATAGGAAAAAGAAGACAAATACAGAAGAAAAGAAGAAGTATTAGGAAAAGAAGGTGAAGGAGAAGACGGAGGAGGAGAAGGAGGAGAAGGAGGAGGAGGAGAAAAAGAAGAATAAAAAGAAGATTATTTCAGTCAGATGAATAATAAACTACAGTACAAGTTTACATACCGTATATGTTCAATTCCACAGCCATAAGAAAACTTGCACTTTATGGACTGAAAACATCTACCGGTACATAAAAGTTAAATGTAGGAAAAGATGAAAGAGTGAATATCAATCTAAAAAATGCACGTCTTTACATACCCCCCCCCCCCCCATTTTATGTACACCACAGTCATGACAAGTGAGACCATGGATCCTGATGTTTGTGAGCAGTGCCAATCAATACGGCCGGCCACACCCCCTCCAGATTCTTGCTGTGGTTCTGGGTGTGCAGTGTGTGTCTATGATATTCATGATCAGGAGATACGTCTGTGGAAAAAGACTTGCAAGCGTAAACATGGTGCAGAGGATATTCAGGTGAGTTTTATTTATCCCCCTCGAACTTGAAAATCCTGCTTTAGTTACTTGGAGGATAAGAAGCAAAATAGTTCTCAGAATAAATCCTTGGTAATTTTCTATTTACTGATTGCTGTGATTAGTATAGTGAAATGGAATTAATGTATACTGGGAACTACAGTGCCCTGTACTTTAAATGGAAGAAGAGGTATCATGTTTGAATAACATTTTCATAAGTTATGAACTTGGGATGTACATGTAACTACCGTACACATAACCTTAGGGACTTTGATTAAATCATTTTTTAAATTTTGTTGTTGTCTTAACTTAACTGACTGCTGGATGCAGGCGCGTACGCACGATTTTTTTTTTTTTTCAAGGGGGGGATTTTAACATTCATAAATCGGGCCGAAAATTTCGCAACGTCTCAGCCGATCGCTGAATAAGCGGGGGGGGGGGGGGGGGGGGGGGGGGGGGGGTGGTAAGAGGACACTTTTTTTTTTCTTTTTTTTTACCTCGAAATTTGACATTTTGCTCCGTTGGGGGGGGGGGGGGGGGGTAAGGTCACCTGTTTTAGGGTCATTCATGGGGATAATTTTTTTCAAAGGGGGGGGGGGGGGGGGGTTTTAGGTTTTTTTTTTTGGGGGGGGGGTTTATACACATTAAAATACCAAAGGGGGGGGTTAACCCCCCAAACCCCCCCCCCCCCCCCCTGCGTACGCGCCTGGCTGGATGTATTCTTAAATGTTAAGTATCAGAACTACTTCTAATAATTTGTTATTATGTTCCCTTTGTTCAAGATTGAAGACAATACAACTGTAATGGACCTGATGGACTACAGATATTACACTCTGCAATCGATCGTTCCAGTCTGTGCAAATACAGCTGTGTACAGATTCATGCTTTCACCTGGAAGGAAACTGGACCTGTCTATTGCAAAGCACATCATTCTCAGGTAAAACTCATAGGACCTCAATGTTTATTATTTTAGAATATTATAAGAATAATAATAATGCTGCCACCATCTCTCCCTTTGGAAAGTTTGTATTTGCTTTGACCTTATTTTAATATTTTAGTTTTTTAGTTGTTATGCCTCCGCTACAAAGTAGCCGGAGGCATTATGTTTTTGGGTTGTCCGTCCGTCCGTCTGTACGTCCCGTTCTCGCGATTGTTTTATCTCAAGAACCGATCGATGGATTCCCGCCAAACTTATGTCCTTTATGTATCTTGCAAAGCTAATGAACTTATTAGATTTTGGGGTCACGAGGTCCAAGGTCAAAGGTCACATGGCTCATTATGTACATGTATGTAAAAATAGCTTATGATCGCGTTTGATGGATCTCAAGATCCGATTGATGGATCCCCGCCAAACTTATGTCATGTATGTATCTTCCAGAGCTAATAAACTGATTAGATTTGATTAGATTTGAGGGTCATGAGGTCAAAGATCAAAGGGTCATGCAATCAAACTTGAATTTTTTTACAAATTGCTTCTGTTTTGGTCTGTTAAATCACTCTATGGCGGAGGCATCATTTTTTGACTGCGCGAAGTCGAGGGTTTATCTTGTTGTTGCTGTGAAGTGCGAATGTGTATCATATTGTGTCTGCATGTGTAAAAGTTCTCTCTACCTGCTCATCTCCTATCATGTCAGCTGACGCTCTATTTGTTTCATCTTTGGTATCTTCCTCACAGGGGTATACACAATGGAAAGGTGATAACCAGGCAGTACACACCCATCTCTTCACCACATGATGCAGGATTCTTTGAAGTTCTTATTAAGGTATGTAGAAGGATATTTGTAAGAGGCTGTTAAAATGTGTTGTATGAAACTCTCAAACACCATGAGAGGTTAGGACAGAAATATAAATAGTACTTGTACTGATTATTTTTTATTAAATTGAATGTGCCTCTCTGTATATTCATGAGCATAAGAGGCTAGAACTAAAATGGATGTTATAGCTACAGGCCTAAGAAGAAAATACATTTCTTAATTTTGTTTTTCAATCTTTACTAGCACTAGCAAGTCGACATCTACACCTGTATACTCAACTCAACCATTCTGTTTTGTATGCCCATTTTTATTTATGGCCATATACAGGAATGACACTTCCTCACACTAATGAGAAAATATAAAGTGATCTTAATTGTGCTTAAATTTGATTATGGACTTATTAATTTGTCATGATATGAAATTTATATTCTATTTTTTGTAGTTGTACCTCAGTGGAGATATGTCTCAGTACATTAAGCAATGGAAGATAGGCGATGAAGTAGAATGGAGAGGACCCTTTGGGGCGTTTACATATCAACCAAACAAGGTAATCTGACAGTTCATAGGAGCCAGAGTACAATTCATTTTGGTTTGATTTTCTATTGAAAACATCAGCAATCCTCTATGGCACTTTGTGGAAGGTTTCCAGAACTAAATAACTTTTAGTCTTTTCCTTGTATTTCATCAAATTAATTGAGAGAGAAATTCTTATGAAGTGTATTTCTCCTTTAGAAATTATCCTTATTTTTCATTAGGCCAAATAAAAAATAAAAACATGTTTAGCGTCCTGTTTTTTCGAAAAATAAGAAGGAGGAGGCCCTTTTTTTTCTCTCAAAATGGCCGCTCAAAATGGCCGCTCGGTACATTTTCCCTGACAATCGGGCTATTTTTCAAGATGGCGGCCGAATTTTTTTTTTTTTTTTTTTTTTAAATCAGAAATAGATCCATTTTAGCAGTGTTTTTCATGTTTTTTTTTCTTTAAAAAAAACCAAGGTACACCAAAGAAAGAGTTATTGAGAAGCCTTGTACATGTATATTACGATGGAATATTGCAAACCTTAGGCAAACTAAAAAGAGTGTAGTTCAATAAATGACTAAGTAGACCTTGTAAATAAATGAGGTTTACTGGTACATAATCTTCTGAAATTTTTTCTATAAAAAAGTACCAATTAAATGAAATGTTACCCCAAACTATTTTAATTTCATGCAGTGATACTTATTAGGAGACATTTCAATCTTTTAGTCATATACCATTTTCCATTATTAATGAAAACATGCAGTTACAGTGTAAATGATCTACACAGAAAATTTTATATTCATTACCATTTATCATTTTCTCAACATTTAATCTTATTAAAATAATGTGTAAATACATACCTACATGTGTATACAATTGTGTACCAAATACCGGTATTGTTTCCATGTATCATTCAAATGAGTTTTTCCATATTTGTAATAATTAGTATGCCTATATATTGTATAGCAAATTATGCATGTTCCATGTGTATGAAGTTTTCAAATAAATACAAAATAAAAATAAAAACACAACTTGTTATCAACAGGGCCATTATATGATAGCTATAGCAGCTGGTACCGGTATCACACCCATCATTCAGGTGATGAGGCATATTGTAGAGAAGGAGGAGGATGAGACAGTCTTTAGACTGCTCTACACATGTCGCAACTATGATGAGATTCTTCTCAGGGAAACTCTGAATGAGTTGGCTCTTTACTGGAATATCACTATTATCTTTAATCTAACTCAGGTAAGAAACTCATCCATTTATACATCAAGAAGGAATTGACTAGTTGTACATAAGTATTTCCTGTACAGTCACCTAGATTCTGTGCCATGGATCAGAAATGATCTAGTGGTATAGTTACTGCCCAGATAGCAGTAGACGCTGCAAATTCAAATCACTTCTGGATCAAAAAGTTTGTTTCTTTATTTTACAATCAAATACAAATCATGCAGCTAGCTCAGGCAATAGCTCTGGGATTTGCAGCAAAAACATACCTACATGTACATGTATGTATGTACATATTGTTATTGCTCATGCGGAGAAAAAGAGAACTGGGAGCTTAAAACGTTGATTGATGAGTATATTGCTCTTCCAAATAGCCATGCATTCTTTGATGTTCAGTTGAACTGACAGGTTCATTTTGTTAATTTGTGTGCCTTATTATTGACTTATCTGTGGTTGATTATGTGTGGGAAATAAGCATGTTTGCCTGCATGTTAAAGAGAAAGTCGAGTTCTGGGAAGAGGTGAACAAAAAAATTGTGAGCGTTATCTTATTATGCAAGTGTGGAAGAACATCAGATAACAAATGTTCCCTGAAAAGCATGGCTCTTCAAATGCCTTAATATTCTAAATATGGCATGTAACAGCATAAAATCAAGACTGATTTTATGCCACATGTTTGTGTAGTCCCATATACATATTTCTGTGTACAGTGCTTGTAACTTTACCAAGACTGGGCCAAATTTCTTCTCATTTTGGTGATTCCAGAACCTTGCAGTACACACCAATACTTATATGCTAGATGATCAACCTTTTCTGATCGATTCTGCACCGTTTCTTTCACAATGCAATCGCATGACCAGAACTCAACTTTATCTTTGAGTAATCCTTGTTTCTTGTATTCACACTTTCTGCCTCCTGCAGAGCTCCGCAGGCAGCCATCCCACAGATTACGGAGAGATCATTCAATATGGCCGCTTCACCCAAGAGAGACTATCCAAAGAGGTTGCTGCATCCATGGGTCGACCTGTGAGGGCGCTAGTCTGCGGAACTCGTTCTTTTGAAAACGACATGATCACATCCCTGAAAGAATCAGGAGTGCCAGCCAATTCCATAGAGAAGTTTTAACACACAGGGTATTTTAACAATGATTTTGTTGTGTTTTCCTTATCATCACATGTGACATCATAACTATAACCATGGATGAAGCAGAGACATTGTGAATGGGTTGGCGGGCGGTGTGTGATGGACCCAATTCTTTGAAATATCTGCTCAAAGTTTTGTCAAAGAAAAAAACAAATCAGAATTTCCAATTCATGGATATGGTGTGCATACAGAAATATTTTAGTTTATGCATGGGGATGTTCCACTGGTCCTCTGTATATGTATGACCTATTTGATATCTATTTGTATCAATGTTTAACGGTAGCTGAGATGCAAATCATTCAATCATGTTCTTTCAAGTCCACTGGAATACCGAATTTATTCTCATTTCAGGGAGTTACAAAATAATGATGCTGGCATCGAGGCACATTTGTGTGTTATTTTAATTAATTAAAACCTTATTTAAAGATCACTATTACACCAAATGTTCATTATAACAAGGTAATGTTGCCAGTCCCTTTCTTACATATTGTATCAGGATTTTTAAATTTGTAAATGCATGCCTTGTCTTAAAGAATAAATTATATTAGGGTTTGACTCTATATATGCAATTTTCTCCTGTAGGGAACCAAGGTCGTTATGATGACTAACAGCAATGAGGTGACAAAATTATATGGGTAAAGTTCCAACATATTACTCTGTACATATCCCCACTTTCAAGCGATCTGTGTTTCTTGATTTTGGGGAACCTATTATTTTTAAATACTGTATACTTGGGTGATATCCCAGGAATCAGGAGTTTTAGTATTTTTAGTATTCATGAAACTGAAATATGAAAACATTTGAAGGCTAATGGCAATATACAGATTTCAAAAATATTTTCTGCGATATTGCAAATACAAACAACAGAGATACCGACTCCCTCTCAAAACATTTGTTTTCATATTAGAATCCTGCAATAATATTAGCAAAGTTGGCATCTTTGCTGTTATGGTTCGATAAACTGAAGATTTTGACACAGGTTTCTTGAATTTACTAAATGGAATTGAAGCAATGAATTTTAAAATGTGATTTTTTTTCTAATTCTTTCTTTAATATTGTGTGCAATGTATTTGCTTGCAAATTTTTAAATTTTTATCTATTTGTATATACTTTCAAACCTTTACCTGCTTTATAGGATAATATACATGTCATAGTCTAAGATTTTTCCAATAAATATACAAATAATGATATATAACTTCAATGTATGAAATTGTGTTTATTATTTGTTGTGGGAGACAAAAAAATAAAAATTAATAGAAAGATGATAGTTAGAAAAGTTTGATCAACAAATTTTAAAATGTTCTTTCTTGCCTTCTATTGTTCTTTATCGTTTTCCTTTGTCCACAAAAGGAGTTAACAGATACTCATACTCTACAGACAATGGTCACACACAATCATTTCATACTTTTTCAGATTTTATTACTTCAAATTGAATTTACAAGGTTAATATACAGATACAGTATGTACATTTAGATGATGAAACAGCCTTGAATGCAGGTGTTGTCATAATTTGGACTGGTAGAGTTGTCATTGAGGTGGAGGAAGGGGAAAGGAAATTCATGTATGTGGGTGGTAGAAACGAGAAACAGAGAGAGGGAGATAGGGGAGATATTTTTATAATATTGGATGGCTTTGAGTGTGATACAAGAATATATTGCTCGAGCTATGACAATATTGAATGAGTCAGAGAATAGTCCAATATTGTCATAGCAAGAGCAATATATTCTTGTACCACTCAAAACAGATCCATATAATATTATTATTATCTATATCAGGCTGACTAGCGGAATAACCAAATTTGGCTTACCTCAGTCAATATGGCTTTTTTGTGCGTGATATCTATATCTATAATTGAAGTTCCTGGATGACTGAGCAATACGAAAACAATATTGGTCAGTCCTCCGGTTACTGCGCTAAAGATATTGAATACACTGATTTATTGTACCACTTGGAAGCCTTATATCGATAATAATTATGGATATTGGGATGCAGGGAAATGAATTATAGCAAATAATAGTAAGAGAGAGAGAGAGAGAGAGAGAGGAAGAAAAGGGGGGATTGATGGATATATGGATGCCGAGACTGCAAGATTAGAAAATGATGGTGAGCAAGAGGGAGGAACTGTGAGCTAACAAAACGTAGACAGAAAGATAGAGTGAGAAATGAGAGGGAGGGGGAGAGAGAGGGAGAGAAATGGGAGGGGGGGGGGGGAGGAGCAGAGAGAAGGCAGTTGTGATGAATTTCAGAGAGACTGAAATGATAATATATAAAGGGAGGGTACAGGTAAGGTCAATCATAAATAAATAAACCAGTTATTTTAGAATGAATTTAGAATATGGCATTCATACCTGGAATTTGTAGGTTATGCTATGAAAAAGCTGCATGTAAATGTATAATCATATAAGAATGATACAAAATCCATTGGCTTTGTGTTGGTATGTTCGCTAATGTCAGCATAACCAGTATGGGCAACTTGCATTAAAGAGAGTCATTGTAATTAAAATGCAAGAGTACGAAGAAGAAAGATTTAGGGGCTAGGAGTTACAATTTAAAACTGCTAATAATCGACAACCATTACCTGACAATGGCGGCGAGATGCTCATTGTTTATAATGATTTATGTCTTATATCTAGTATAATTTTCTTACAAAAATATCTATTACAAATTGTTAGAAAACAAGCATTGCTAGTTTTGTAATAGGAAACTAGCACCCCCCCCCCCCTCCCCACCCCCCCCCATTGTGATCATACGCCTGTGAACAACATCAATTAGATCGTGAAATACAAAAACTAGAATTACTATAACTGTATTTATTCAAGTAAATGTAGTTTCAAAGCTCACAATACATCAAACTAGTCTACATCACAAGATTCTGTTTTATACTGGAAAGATATAAAGCTAGTTTGAAAGAAGGAAGAGATCATAAAAATGTACGAATTGTAATTGTGTAAAAACCGCGCATTGAAAATAGAAGTGTTCGGATTAGCTAGGATCTTCATGGACTGAGATTCAAGACAGTAAACCTAAGGAAAGTGAACAACCTTCTATTCCATAATTATACAATGTTGTATCTGTTTTTGTTTTTTAATGTAGAAATTATATAACATCACAATATCACATATGAAAACAAATCAGAAATAAAAACTGCTAGTTCTCTTTTTAAAGAAAGCGCACACGGCCTTACAAACACCCAATGTAAATGCACAACACTCACGCTTTATGCAGTATTTACATTGTATTGGCAACGATCTATATCGCAGTTTCAACATCATGGAGTCGGAAATACGTGAAATGTAGATCACTAAAACCAAGCTATATCACACCATATTTGTACAACAATGCAATAAATCAGCAGCAAACAAAAAGTTTTCCAACCATATAAATGCAGCAAAATAAATAATTCAAATGCTGATGTACAATGTATAATGTACATGGTCGAGACGTCAAAAGATAATTATATATTCACTGACTGATTGTTTTTACTGCAATTTTATCTTCTCTGCTTTGGAACATGATTTTTGTTATGCTGAACAAAATTAAATATGCGTATCACAAATTCACAATAAAGCGACTAAACTGACTATCATATATTCATTTTTCAGTGTCTTAAATTACACATATTGTTTTGTTAATCAGTTGTTGAAGTTTCACCTTGTATTCTATTGAAATAAAAATAATATATATTTTATATTTGTAACATTGGGAGACAAAAACACATTTCCTTCATTTTGATAACTTTGAGAGCTGAAAAAGAAATGCATACTCCATAGTCATGTTAATCTACAACAAGAATAACAAACAAACCATTCCATAAATCATTTATAAAGGGTGCATTTCCTTGCTAATAAAGTCCTAACAATTGACGTCCCTCATATTTGGCACTTCTACTGATCAACCGAAGCCAACATATATAAACACACATTTCACTACTGTCACTTCGTGAAAACAGCGACGAATTAACATTCTCTTGCAACAAATGGGACTGCAGAAGTCCTTGGGCTGGTTTATTATATTTGGTCAGGGTTGGTGGGTGGAGATCCTGCTCAGAAATACAGAATCCATTCAGACTGATTTCAGGGGGTCAGTTACTCCATCACATCAACTGTCTCATGTTCGGCAGTTTGGATGTCTAGTTTTACAACGTGCACCTCCAATACAGCGGGTAGTACAAAGAACTGGAAAAAGATGAAAGATAGAATATATAAATGTTATATAAAACGAGATAAAGAGTTGCACACTGACTATTGTTAATGTTGCCTGTAATCCTTGTGTATCACAGATTGGAAGTTTATCCTCCCCATCTTTTAACAAACAACTAACCCCATGGCTCTTCAGTGTTGAAACATTCTTTGTTTCCTTTAAATTGACAGTTTTATTAAATCTAAGTAGAATGTGTTCAAGAAATCGACCAAGGAGATATAAATTAATAACGGAGCGCGACAATATGTTAAATCATATTGTGCCTCGGGGTTTAAACTTTATGAAGCTGCTCTAGAAATGGAAGACAAAAGCCAACTACTTCTTACCATGTTCGCAACGAGAACCAGTAAATCCATAGGGGCATTCACAGCTGTATGGTCCCACACACTTCCCTCCATGGAGGCAGGGTAACACACATACTGGTCTCTCAAGAGATGCAAGAGAACCAAAGGCTATATATCAAGGGAGGAAAAAAACGAACAAAAATTAATAAATCAGAAAATAAATGAATTAATAACACTGCACAATAATTTCAAACAGTAGTAGGGGCTAACCATACTTAGTTAAGGAGATTAAAGACTAATATTATAGTGTAATAATGTGAATTCTATGAAAGAGTTCCACAAATGAGATATACAGTGCGTCCCAGAAAAAACGAAACTGAGAAGTATCGATGTTTTATCATAACTTAATCACAACCATAATTAATGAATGATACATATTTGGAAAGCTTAGAGTCTCCTCTTTCAGTTGATGCTATTCAGATGATGCATATTTCACGCATGAGTGATTAAAAGCAATTTGAAGGAAGGAAACCAAAAAGACATTTGGCGGGCGGTATCTGAATTTCTAAGAAAAATTCACATTTCTAGAAAGTTGAGTTTCTGCCCTTTCATATGACACCTCAATCAGGAAAAATGAGCGAGGAATAACAAAGTTCTGTTTGTTTAAAGTAGTCCTTACATTTTCATAATTTTAACAAACGAATTCGTTTTCACTGGGTGCCTGCCGTAGCAAAAAGCAGATTTGACAAAAGACTTAACTCCGTTTCGTTGACAATCAGCCATGCATGAAGACTCTCATCTACGGCCGATTGTCAACGAAACGGAGTTAAGTCTTTTGTTAATTTCGTTTATTGATACGGCAGGCACCCAGTGAAAACGAATTCGTTTGTTAAAATTATGAAAATGCAAGCACTACTTTAAACAAACAGAACTTTGTCATTCCTCGCTCATTTTTCCTGATTGAGGTGTCATATGAAAGGGCAGAAACTCAACTTTCTAGAAATGTGAATTTTTCTTCGAAATTCAGATACCGCCCGCCAAATGTCTTTTTGGTTTCCTTCCTTCAAATTGCTTTTGATCACGCATGCGTGAAATATGCATCATCTGAGTAGCATCACATGAAAGAGGAGACTCTAAGCTTTCCAAATATGTATCATTCATTAATTATAGTTGTGATTAAGTTATGATAGAACATCGATACTTCTCGGTTTCATTTTTTCTGGGACGCACTGTATATCTCTATTCATGAGGAATAAATGATGCCCATTTCGTCTATATTTTAAAAGTCGCTACAAATTACGCAGTAGATAGATTTAATTGGATTCGTGTAGCATACGATTGTCTGGTCTGTACTCTGTAAGGCTTATCTGCTAAAATATCTTTGATTGATTGATTCAATTGGCATCTTATTTTCATTTCATATCACATTCAGTAATCGTGTAAAGCTGTTTTTCCGGCTTTAAAACAACAACAAATTATCAATTAAATAGCACGATAAAGGTTTGGGCCAAAAATTAATAATTTGCCATAATATTGAAAATGGGTGCCCACAAAAAGAAAGGCCCATGTACATGTATCACATTAAAAAACAACTCACCAACGCATTTAGGTATGGAGTTATTCCATGTATTATCTGACATACATCTGATAGAACTACTCCCAACCCTGTAGAATCCTCGATTACACCTGAAACTGAGAACGGCTCCAGGAGAAAAGCTTTCTCCAAACATTCTTCCATCATCAATCGGAGGAGGTGGTAGGCAGCCGTTGGCTTCACATCGGGGCAAGGAATGACTCCACGTCCCTTCGGAGGTACAGAGAATCCTGCTGGTTCCAATAAGCTTAAAACCATTGCTACAGGAAATAGAAACGGTGTCTCCAACTGCATTTGAAGTACCCAAATATACCATGGTTTCAATGACTGGGAGATCTGGGCAAGTCACAAGATGGCAAAGTGGTAATGGGTTACTCCATCTTTGGGTCGCATTGCAAGATGATGTTGCCTGACCTATAAGGGTGTAACCAGTATTACATGTATATGTTACGATGGATCCCAAAAACAATGCTCTGTATTCTGCATGGCCATTCTCAGGTGCTTCAGGTGGCGGACACTCTAGAGGATCGCATGAAAACTCTGTCAATGACCACGTTTGATCTGGAAGACACTCGGCCATACCTTCTGATGATGGTTGAAAACCATTCTCACATTCTAACTGCACAAAGTCACCAACCACAAACCTTGTCTTGTCGGCCGGGTAGATGACATGTGGTATGGGAGGTAAAGCTTCACAAGGATTTGGTGAACATTGGGGCTCCTTCTCACTCCAAGTTCCATTTGCTAAACATGTTCTACTCCTTGGCCCATTCGTTGAGTAACCATCATGGCATATATAATGAACTTGGCTTTGGTACACTTTGCTTTCCAGTATCACCTTTCCATTATGTGGGTTGGTTAAAGGACCACACTTGATAGGTCGGCATTGCGGAGGATCAGGTAGCCAGCTCCCGTCGCTTGTACATCTGCCGACCTGGACACCGTGCATTGTGTAGCCAGAGTGACAGTCATAAACTGCAGTACTGTTGAAAGTTATGGCCTTGTAGGAACGTACGCCATTTATGACGATTGGCGGTGTATCGCATGATATTGGGCGACAGGAAGGCAAAGACCCGCTCCAAGTCTGGTCTGCCTGACATATCCTCCTATCTTCTCCACGCATCTTGTACCCTTCATTGCAGCGATACTGTATTTCATCCAACAGTTGCATATTACCAAGATTGATGATGACACCATGTTCTACATCATCAGGCTGCTGGCAGGTGATAGGTTGGCATCCAGGTGTAGACCCGGACCATTCTCCACTTACACTACAGGTACGTGTCCTTGATCCAATGAGCACATAACCATGTTCGCAAGAGTACCTTGCAATGCCATCAAGAGTTATATTGGTATTCATTACTTCTCCATGCAATGGCAAAGACAACGGTCCACATGATATGGGTTTGCACACTTGACTGACAGCACTCCATGAGCCATTAGCAAGACACGTTCTTACACTTTCGCCTGCAATGGTATAACCGGTCCAGCAACGGTATGTTGCTTGTGAACTGAATGTTGTGACATTGAAGGACACAATCCCTTTGTCCAAAAACGGCGGTTGTCCACACGAAACAAGTTCACAACTTGGCAAAGTGTTGCTCCATGATCCATGTTCATCACACGTTAGCATGCTCTCACGTTTCACAGTATATCCTACGTCGCATGTATATGTTACACTTGATCTGTATATCGGAACCAGGGTATTCATCCGTAGTGTTCCATGTTGAATTGGAGGTGGGCTGGGGCACTCTATGACTCTACAATCCTGATGGGCAAAGGACCACGATCCATTCGACAAGCACTGTCTTGAAGATGGTCCATCAAGAGTAAATCCTGAAGAACATGAATAAGTTGCATTGCTCTCATACTTGTTGTTAGGTAATATTACGTTACCATGTAGGAGGTGTGGAGGAGGACCACATGATACTCGGATGCATGTAGGTTGTTGACTGCTAAGTATCCCATCATTTCCACAGATCCTGAAACTTTGACCAGCTATTTCGTAACCAGGATTGCATGAATAGAGGACCTTCAAAAGATGAAATACAAAATAAACATTTAGATTTGGTATCAAAATTAATAAAATCACGTTAGGCAAGGTTTGGTGTCTGGTTAAATAAAGAAGAAGTCAATTTAGGAATTGAGATGTAATATTTTCTTTCCAAATAATATTTTTCTTTTTTAACACGATGGCATTAAAGTCAAACAAAATGAAAATTAATATTAAATGCTGGGTGAAAGCAAAATAAAAGTTAGCTTGCAATATTCTGTCATCTACTACATGTAGATGACAGAGGTGATGTAGATTGACCCTTTCAGCTGTGTGCTGCTGGTCGATCGTTATATACCAATAAACAAACAAAAAAGTTCTTTGATATAACTAATGTTGCTTGACTAAATTGGATCTCTCACCTTGTCACCGTTGAAGACAGTACGATTCCGTATGACAATTCCGAGGGGGAAGGCTTCCTCTACAATGCATTCGATTGGTCTACACTTTGGCTCATAGCCACTCCAGGTTCCGTTTGCTTGACAGCGCTGCGTTGCTAATCCTACCAACGTATATCCAGGTTCACATCCAAAGCTCACATCATCCAGGTATCGATTGTTGAGGAATATTGCAATACCATGGGCGGGGTTGATAGGTATGGGACATTCAATGAGGGTGCAAACAGGAGGTCGGTGTGACCAGACACCCTGACTGACACACTCTGTGACACTCGTTCCTACCAATTTGAATCCATCGTCACAAGCATACACCACCTGGCTACCAAAGGACACCCCTGTTGACTGTACGGATCCATTTTGAGGTATTGCCAAGTCTTCACAAATGACGGGTAAACATTGGGGCATGTCTCCATTCCATTCGCCATCTTCCTCACACAGCAATGTGTCATTTCCATCAATAGAGAACCCCTCGTTACAATCAAATACCATCGCCTCTCCATATGAGTTGGAATCTACTTCGATGAAACCATTGTCTGGTGGAAGTACAGATGGACATGTTATTGGAACGCAAGTGATGTTCGCAGGATCCCATATTCCGTTTTCAGAACACCGCATTTCCTGTAAGGTTTGGTATTTGAAACCTTCATCACAGTGAGCTCTGACAATATCTCCATACACAAAAAGGCCTTCACCTGGAGCAGAGAAAAGGAAAGATTTAATTGAATACTTTAATAATATTATCTGCTACATATGCGTTTGCTTCAGACACCTAGCCGGGTTAGTAAAAGATTGATACAACCTAATTTCAAATTACAAAGGAGCATCAAGAGATCAACTAAATTGTTGAGATTACTATTATCTCAGACGTCTAAGAGATTATGCTTATAAGTATATACTACTCTTGAAATGGCATGTAGCTGTAAACCAACTTTTTAAACTATTTCTAATATCATTCACGAAGAAACATGAAGTCGACAAAACATCAATGGCAAACATGACAAAAAACACAAGAATGTTACCTTCAATCAACCCACTGTAAACAAGAGGAACGTCTAAGCAGGAGACAGGTTGGCAGCTTGTGTTTGTTACGTTTCCACTCCATACACCTGTTTCATCACATTCAATCATCAGCTCAGAGACTGCCTTGTAACCCACATCACACTGGTATGCTAGAGTGGATCCATAAGTGCTAGTATTCAGTTCAAATTTTGTGTTGTTTATGTCTGGAGGTGACCCACAATCCAGCGGCTTGCATCTAGTGTCCGAGTGACTCCATGTACCATTGGAGGTACAGATTGCTGATTCAGAGCCTGTGATGAACATAAATCATGCAGTTATTAAAGATTAAATATATTTAATAAAATCATTATCAAACCATACATAAAAAACATCAAATAATTGATTTCTGGTTTATTTTGGTTCATACAAAAGAAAGAAAAACGTTGTTTGACAACTTGTATCATTTAAGGAGAATGCACAGGACTATCATTGCATTGTATTTACATATATGGCATAATAACAACCACAAGAAAACTAATCTAAAAAGCCCCCGTGAGCTCTCTGGCACAGATTTTGTGTCTGCCATATCATAATATTTGACATACTTACCAGGCCTAAAATCTCTTTGGACAGACCATGGTAATATTATCTAGTTGTTAATAAATGTATTTGTAAATCCTTGAGTATGTTGGTCTAAAAAAAGAAAAGAAAAAAAGAGATCAGTTGACATACCAGTTAAGACATAACCAGGGTTGCACACGAACTGTACACTGTTAGGGTAGCTGAAATTGGTTCCAACTATAATGCCATGAGGTGGAGTAACTGGCATCCCACAGCTGACAGCCTCACATCGTATCTCTTCTTCGCTCCATCTTCCATTAGCCTGACAGGTGGTCTCCATGGATACAACATCATCTCCAAAGATGAATCCACCGGCACAGAAATAGATAAGCGTATTGTTAAATGTAAAATTGCTTCCGAGGAAATATGCACTCTCTACCAAAGGAGGGCTGCCACATTCCAATAATTTGCAAGATGGGGGTTCCCGAGTCCATTCACCTTGAGCAGAGCAGTTTCGAGACGTTTCCCCCTCAAGAATGAACCCCTCATGGCACTCATGTATTACAGAGCTTCCATACATGAGGTTATCAAAATGAACATTGCCATGGCGAATTGCAGGAGGTTCTGGACAGAATATTAGAATGCATTCAGCCGAGGTGTTTGACCATTGGCCTGAGCTTTGGCATTGCCTGGATGCCTCACCATGTAGATGATATCCTAAGTCACAGTCCATTACAATTTCACTCTGGAAGGACCAGTTCGTTCCAACGATGAAGCCATGATCAGGTGCTAACGGTACCTCACAAGTGATAGGTTCACATACTGGAAGATCACCCCACCACTGTCCCTCTGCAGAACACCTAAGATGTGGGGCATTCCTGGTAACATACCCAGATTGACATGTATACGTCACTGACTCATTGAAAAGTCTTCCATGTGAGGCAACTGCATGAAGAACAGCAGGTGGTTCTCCACACTCTACAATATCACATCGTACAGAGCTTTCTGTCCATTGCCCAGATGCAAGACACGTGATGACAGAGACACCAGACAAGATGAAGCCAGTTTTGCAGGCATATACCTGAGTTTGGTTGTATGTGTAGTCCTGACCCTTGATGTTACTGTTAGGTATGTCATTCGGAGGACCACAAGATACAGGGATACAGTCAGACAGGGTACCTACCCAACGTCCACCTGCACCACATGTCAGTTCAGTACTGTCGGAGTCAAACAGGTGTCCTGAGGGACAGGTGTATTCCACAGTCATTCCATATGTGAATTCTGGTGATTGGTCTGCGGCTAATTGATGGTTGTCCATCTTTGGAGGTTCTCCACAAGAATCTGCCTGACAAACAGGGGGACCGCTTGACCATTGTCCGTTGCTCATACACGAAATCTCTCTATTACCAGCGATTGTGTAACCTCTGTCGCAGTCATATATGACAGTAGCATTAAATCCAAAGTCCCCTCCTATCATTGAGCCATTCGCTGTAGCAGGAGGCATGGAACATTGGATGCGTCTACATTCAGGAAGAGAGGGCTCCCACACTCCATTCCCTCCACAATGGATGACAGTCCGGTCCGCCTCATATCCCTCATTACAGGTGTACCAAACACTGCTACCATACGTCACTCCATCATTTGTGGAGGTGGCAAGGGGCATAGTAGGTGGATGTCCGCAAGACAGAATTTTACAAAGTGGCTCTGCATTGTCCCACCTTCCAGTCTCTTGACACTGAAGCACATTCATCCCCGTCATCCTGTATCCAGTGATGCAACGGAATTCTGCGATGCTGCTGAACACACTCCCGTTAGTGGTAATGAGCATGGAGTTTGGAGAGGATGTCAGAGGTGGACAGGTGACGATCCTGCAGGTCGGAGGTGCTGTCCATGCTCCATCTATCTGACATGTAACGTTAGGCAAACCGATCAAACGGTAACCCTGTGCACACTCGTATGTTGCGCTCTGCCTTGGGAATGCCATGTGGACTGGTCTCTCACCCTCAGCAGAAAAGACTACAGCATTTGGAACATACGGTGGCTCTCTGCAAAACACATCTGTCAGGAAGAGGTAAGTAGTAGATAGATGAAGATATTACAACTTAACCCATTTATTTAAACTCACATTGAAAGTAATAAGGCTAATATTTGAGATTGTATGTTTATTTAATGTTGTAAACCTTGTGGAACGTGGAAATAGCTAAATGTTAAAAAAGCAATCACAAATTTTAGCTGGACTAGGGAATTTTGCAACTATCCCTCTCCCCATTGTCTATTTGATTCGGCAAGAGAAGATAAACATGGAAAAACACAAGTCTGATTTTTTTTTTTCAATGGAAACTATATATATATATACAATTTGTGAACTTACATTTGCATTCTGGCGTGAAACCTGACCAATAGCCAGTCTCCATACATTCTCTCGCCAAAGGACCAACAAGAGTGAAATTTTCGACGCAGGTGTAGAAAACTTGGTCACCATACAGATACATCCTACCAATCACATACCCATGTTTGAGATGTCCAGGGTATCCACAGTTTATTCCTGCATTAATGACATTAAAACAGATGTAAAAAGACGAACCGAATTTGAGTTATTGGTTTCAGGGCAAATCATCTTACTTCAATTATTTTATATAATCATTTCGCTTTGCTGTAGATCAGTAACTGCTGGGGAAACGATGGTTACAAGGTCAGCAGGGCGAGCAGTAGGCTATCATTATGATTTGGCTATCCTAGGTATATATACAATATGATTGTTAATAATTTTAAAGAAGTTTTGCAGGAAAGTTTATTACGATTTCATTTACTGATATGCCCTCTGGCATATAGACAAATCAACAAGAAACTCTAAAAATCAGATACAACGATTAACCTAAATCTTTGAAATATATTGCTTAATCATTGTTAATGGTTAGGACTATCAGGTAATACTAACTGTCACAGTATGCTCGATCACCCGGACTCCACTCTCCTGATACCTGACATTCAGCACGAGTGACTTCATGCCTGGGGAGTTCAAAGCCTAGTTGACAGTGGTAGGTTACAGAGGTCAAAGGTTGTGATGGTTGGTAGCCCTTCACAAAGCCAGCCTCGGGTTCAGTGGGATAGGGACATCCTTCATACGAGAAGTAGAACAATATGAGTCAAGGTACAGCAATGCATATATAACCCAGAGATAGACATTTCAATAATTGTTCAGGCAAAACACAAATAAAAGAGTAGCATGCATGAGTGTTCACCCCTATTATTTGACAACGAAATAGTATGTGGGGTGATTCTTACAAATATGTCTGAATTGATGGCACGCTGTCGAATACAGATACTGCTGGTCTTGAAATAATACTCTGAATTATGTAAAATTTTATATAAACATTAAAAGTTGTTTTCTCTTATGTAAACTTGAAGAGAAAAAATTATACATGTATAGTTTCGTTGATAATGCCCTTAAAGTGGTCATCTGAAATTAGTGACTTGTTTTCATGAACTGCAAAAAAAAGAAAAAAAGAGAAGAAGCTACATGAATAGATAATTTCTCTACAAATAAAGCGTTTTCACATACCTTGACAGAAAGTATTATTCCGCTTTTCAATTTGGCCTTCCATTCCCGATAGAAAGTCTGGCCATGCCATGATGACATCTAATGGTTTATGACAGGTCCTTCCTAGTTCATAGATCTCTGCCGCTCCTAGAGCCCTGTCCCAAACGGTAAGGTAGGTCATCTCTCCAATGAAAGACTCAAGGTGTGTGAAGCCTCCTCCTAGGGTGTCTTGGTCTTGACCCAGGATTAGCGTTCCACCACCTGTAACACAATCATTGATTACATATTTACACCCATTGCGACACTCTATAACTAAAGTACCCCCTTTCTTTATGTAATTCCTTTTAATTTTATTAATTAAATTAGATCCTCGCTTGCAATTATATACAAATAATACGTTTTCCTTGTATATAATCGAAATGTATGCACTACTGTAATTCTTCGAGTTTCACTGTCAAAGCGCCCCAAGTGAGAACTACCATTTCTGAATAATAAGAAAATCCTACTAAAAAACATGAAGATTAATAGATTTTACTCCGGCGATGATGTATCATGGGCAAAACGGTAACCAATATTGCATTTATAATAATTTCATACTTAAACATGAGATGAGTGTGCTATTCATGTGGATATGTTTCATTATGAATCTCGTACCTCAATCTATCTAAAAGAACTAGCATTTCCACGCATCAATTCTCTTAATAGACATTCGCTTATGATTTGACTAGTTTCTTTATCCCACTGTGGCATTTGCTGTACAATGAAAATTTAGATAGATTTAATCATTGATGTACACGAATATAAGCACGAATGGAGCGTTTCATTACCTGGTATAGACATGCCATTTGAAAGCCCTGTACCATTAGCCTGTTGAACACCGTCTTTGTACATTGTATAAGTTCCTCCATTGGAATCCCAAGTGGCCACTATGTGGTGCCATCTCCCATCATTTGCTGTGATGTCACTCACTATGGTTTCTTCATTTACCTTTAGGACGAATCTACACGTTGAAAGACAAAAGAAATTCAAAGGAAAGATACAGTATTTGACTTTAGTGCTCCGACACTGCTAGAGGACCACTTCTGTTCTGCACGTATTGAGAGGCATAGGTTGATATTCATTATACTATAGTTCTTTGTCACATTAAAATAAATCATGAAAAATTGATAGTTTCAGCAAAGAAGATTAAGGTTTGGAGATGATGGCATTAGTCAGCACTGATACTTAGCCTTCTCTCTAAAGACAATACTGAACAAACCTTGAAAAAAGTAACCTCGATCCCTCTCGTCTGAATACTTTGATACAAAAAATCATTTCCTTCGTCTGTGACAATGATAAATCTAAAGCATGAAGCATGTAAATTATATACTTCTGCAACAATACATCCACTGCAAAACTCAAAACACAATAATGCTGCCTACTACCTTACCCACTATAGTCTGTGACAGTCAAAGCATTATCACTTGAATCACTGACAGCGTAGGAGAAAACAGTTCCAGAGTTGCCCGTGTTATCAGTAAACATCCAAAACGAGATGGTCACAGCTGTGAGCGTTGGAAAATCACGTTCCAGTACGACAAAATCATCTATACCTCCTCTATCAAACACCATTTTGAAATCCCAAGTCATCTCTGGAAAACATAGAACATGATTTTGATTTAAGTTTGATTAATTCATTCATAACTCATGGGTTAGATGGCCCTTAGCTAATAGCTGCTTTTCAAAGGGGTCCAAGCCAAACAATAAAAAGAAACATATGAACAAAAACATTGAGGTGATATAACATTGTTATGAGGTATCTTTCGTTAGGAAACCGTGGAAAGGGTTGTTTTATTATGCCGATCGTTTGCTCCCTGGCATCCTTAATCTTGATATCAATGATTATAAAATTGGTAAAATTACCACTAATAGATCTGAATTAATTACTATGACTCATGTTGAGGGAAAGTATGAATATGTCAGTATTGGGTCTTCAGCGATCGTGTATATATCTTTATATGGGAAGTAATATCAGAAAGTGATCTTTGAGTTAGGAAAGGTTTGTGTCTTTTATTTAATGTAAACACATTTTTTACAATTTCTGATTGGCACGCGCATGTAGAACGAGCACTGTGGTAAATGCCATAATGAATCTTTTGCTTGACAAGAGACTTCACTTGAAATGAATTATTTCTATAATCAATAGTATCCCAAATGATGCCAAAAATAAGACCATACTTTTATGTCATATGGATGTTGTATTGCAGAAAAATACGTTTGTGAATACAGGCCTAATTGTTATAGGTCTCATGGAATGTGAAGAAACGCTTACAGAGGTTCTACCTAAGGGAAGAATGCATACCTTCTTCACAGAATACACCTGTATAACCAGGCATGCATACACATTCGATACCAGCGATGAGATCTGTACAGGTAGCTCCATTAAGACAGGGAGTCGTTGCACATTCATCTATGTTGATTTCACAGAGGGTGCCAGAGAATCCAGCAAGACACTTGCATCTGCACAGGAAAATGAATATGATAATAGGGTATAAAACCTGGTAAAAATATATCAATTAACATGAATTTGATCTATAAAATACAATGAACATATGATTAGAGTTGTGATACATAGAGTGATCAATAACCTCAGTATAAAGTTGAATGATGTAATAATGACGAATTATGACTTTTGTTAGCATCATCTAAAATATCTGAAACAGGCTTAACACTTGCGGATGTAATCAATGAAAGCTATTTGCGATATGCCAGTACTGTTGTTATTTTATTAACTTAAATGTCAAGAGATAGAGAGAGAGAGAGAGAGAGAGATAGAGAGAGAAGGGGAATGATGAAGAAAAAGAGAGGATTTTGTGAATGAATAAATCGTCATGCATCTATAGGCATTGTCTTTCTCAACTCATGAAGTGCAATGCATACAGAAACAGAACTACCCACCGAAATTCATTGACCATGTCTTTACACGTGGCATTGTTATCACATGGATAGGAGAGACACTCATCAACCTCCATCTCACAAAGGTCTCCAAGGTAACCAGATTGACAGGTGCATTGGAAACCCCCGATGAAGTCTGTACAGGTACCAAAGTTGTAGCAAGGATCTAGGGCACAGTCATCGACATCTTCCTCACAGTTTATCCCTGAAATAGAGTATGTAAAATTATAAACCATGGCAGAAAGTAAGGGTGTCAGAATTATGTTACTATAGTGACTACAGGATGAATTATGGACCTATTTCTTGAGATACAAAGTAAGATTTGAATCTAAAGAAACCGAACATACAGACCATCATTTGAATACATACACACATTAAGCTACTTGAAAAAATATAGTTGGAATCTGAAATACATATTAATTGCATCCAATAATCAGGACTCCTTACGTCAAACATGAATCATAGGAAGAAAGTGGAGAAAAACTAGATAGAGAAATATCCTCAGACGATATAGCATTACTAGATGAATCATCGTTATTGTGTAATAATAGTTTAACTTGGCTAAAGAGGAAACACACATACAATGTCTACACATAAACCATTATGATGTATGTAAATAAATCCAACCTGTATATCCATCAGGACAGACGCATTCGTAATACTGTGGTCCATCAATACAAGTCGCGACATTATGACAGGGATTAGTACGGCATTCATCTACGTCTTCTGAACAGTATCTACCTGTATGAAGTAAATCAAGAAGATAGTATCTTCAATTATTAGCGATTATAGCACTCTTTCTTTAAGCATACTAGTTTTCGGGGATTGAAAGGATTATTATAGTAGTAATAATATTTAAAGTGTAATATTGTTCATGGTGTGTAACAAATTAAATCATACTATCACCAAAATGTTGGACACACAAAATGAACAACTTTGCTAATATCATGTGAATGTAACTAAACAGTAGATTTCAGAAGGACCATCACATGACTGTTACATGAAACTTCCTAGAATGAAAATAACAATTGAATTCTAGGCCAATCCGACTAAAAATACCAAACATAAGTCTTTCATCGTCATAAAATATTTGTGTAAATCTTGAGAACCTAAAGACATTTTCAACTCTTTTTCATGAGCCACATGTGTCACCAATAATCACGTCAGATTGAGTTTTCAGAAATTGATGAACGGAACTGACAGAATGGAATGAAGAACTCACCAGTAAATCCTCTTGGACAATGACACATATATCCATCTATGAGGTCACGGCAGGAACCATTGTTCATACACATTGCCGTTTCACATTCATTGATATCCATCTCACACCGGGGCCCTGTTGAGAATTGATAACAAAAATACTCTTATGTTAATCTCACATTATATGGTTCATAATGTAGGGAAAGATATGCATAGGTAGAGATTAGTTTATTATTTGTTTGTTGTGTTGGAATGCTAAGAAAGCATGTTTTTATGCTTCAAACCAATCAACTTACTGATGGCTTTAAGTCCTCTCTAACGGACTCGGTAATAACGAGTAATGCTTTCCAAAGGGCACTAGCTGAACAATTTGGTTTCGACAAAGGGAGCTCCCGCTAACGAGACCACTTTCTTGCAACGGAGCCATCACGCTTCAGTTAAATGCTAGCAATGCTTGCATTTCATAACTTAATAATATCATAGAATTAACGGAGTAAGTTTAAAAGATCTTCTTCTTCTTTACGATGAATCCAAATTCATCTTCTACTATGTGAATCTTTGTGAATCTACGTAATGGCGACCCCCATTGCGAACCTCGTGCCTCCTTCCTCCATTTATATAAATGTAAATTTTATTCATTATTTTGTATTTATTTGATGATAAGAAGGAAATATCTTTTGAATCAAAACATCAATACAAGTTCTTTAATTATTTTATGTTCCTACGTATAAATTGTATTGTTTGAACAGATGTAAAATATGTTGTCAAATTGAATGGAAGAAAATAAATGTTAATTTGAATTTAATTTAATTTAATTTAATTTAATATAATTTAATTGAACTTCTTTGTCTTCTAACCCGCTCGATTCCTGAGACCTTGCATACTTTCTAGAAACCCATTTAATCCATGTATGTGTATGCATACCAGTGTAACCAGCAGGACAGGTGCATATGTAACCACCGGGTGAAGACTCGCAAGATCCTCCATTATGACAGGGTGATGAGAAGCATTCACTGAACGGTAGAGATCTCAGAGACATCATACGTCCAGCTGGACTTCGCTCATTGGCTGAATCTTAGTAGGATAGGAGAGGATTATCTTACGTTCATTAATCCATACACAAAAATACATTTAATGTCTGATGATCCCTAGTCCGATTTGGGCAGAAGATTGGACCTCGCCCACAGAATATTGTTATCCATATGGATAGCAAGATGAAATATTAGAATGATAAAGATTGACTTAAATTGTTACTATTGATTTCTTGGCACTACAAGCTTACCATCCAAAGAATCTGGCAGATTGACACGAAGGAATGCTCACAAGTGATTGCTCAGTTCACATTGATAAACTAGATGGAATTCGACTGCGCGCAGTCGAAAATGATGCCTCCGTCATAGAGCAATTTTACAAACCAAAACAGAAGAAATTTTTCGAATTCAAGTTCAATTGTAATCCATTGACAGGTTCTCAGAATATCGTGATTACAAGCAATTTCTCATATACATATATGACCCTTTGATCTTTGACCTCATGACCCTAAAATCTACTCAGTTCATTGGCTCTGCAAGATGTCCTGAGTTAAATAGTAATCCATCTGTCAGTTCTAATGAGAATGCGTTCACAAGCTATTCTTGCATACATAATGAGCCCATGACCTTTGACCTTTGACCTTATGAACCAAGAATCTACTCAGTTCATTGGCTCTGCAAGTAACATACATGACCTAATTTTGGCAGGAATCCATCAATCGGTTCTTGAGATAACGCGATCACAAGCTGTTTTTGCATACATAATTTGCGCTGTGGCCTTTGACCTTTGACCTCATGACCCCTATATCTAATCAGTTCATCGGCTCTGCAAGTAACATACATGACCTAAGTTTGGCGGAAATCCATCAATCGGTTCTTGAGATAACGAGATCACAAGCTGTTTTTGCATACATAATGTGCGCTGTGGCCTTTGACCTTTGACCTCGTGACCCCAAAATCTAATCAATCCATTGGCTCTGCAAGTAACATACATGACGTAAGTTTGGCAGCAATCCATCAATCGGTTCTTGAAATAACGCGATCACGAGCTGTTTTTGCATACATAATGAGCCCTGTGACCTTTGACCTTTAACCTCGTGACCCCAAAATCTAATCAGTTCATTGGCTCTGCAAGATACATACATGACCAAAGTTTGGCAGGAATCCATCAATCAGTTCTTCAGATAACGCGATCACGAGCTGTTTTTGCATACCTAATGAGCCCTGTGACCTTTGACCTTTGACCTCGTGACCCCAAAATCTAATCAGTTCATCGGCTCTGCAAGATACATACATGACCAAAGTTTGGCAGGAATCGATCAATCGGTTCTTCAGATAACGCGATCACAAGAACGGGACGTACGTACGTACATACGTACGTACGTACAGACGTACGTATGTACGGACGGACAACCCAAAAACATAATGCCTCCGGCTACTTCGTAACGGAGGCATAAAAAGGTGTGTTAATGAATATGAATTGACAAAAAATGGAATACAGCGTTCACTAAAAATATTCAAAATCACCGCTGCTATTCATCGAAAGATCACTTCTGGTCAATTAAAAATTGTACCTATCACAGAAAGTCTGAGATATATAGGGGACAGACAATAATTGATTTGCTGGATGCAATCTTTTGTAAAAAAAGCAAAGATTTTACATTTTACTGCATTTCTCAGTATCTTTAGGCTACTTTAATATCAAGTTTAACTTACTCCTGCAGTATGTGATTGTGATAGAGCCCGGATTAGAGAGAGGATAATCTTCAGGACATAGTAGACAGTAGCTGGATCGTTGGCTTATCTTGAATGTACCCGCCGGACATGGAAGGCAGGGTGTCAATCCATTGACGGAGGTTTTACCGCGAGGGCAGTAAGCTACGAGGGAGAGAAGCAACGTATTCATCAATTTTTTTAACAGATAGAAATGACTAGTCAATGAACGTGCTTTCATTTTAGATGTAGATGAATGCCTTACTAATTCCTCTCATAATGGAGCGACTTGTATTGATGGACCACAGTATTACGAATGTGTCTGTCCTGTTCATATATAACATGCAATAATTGCGGAAATGTTATAAGTCTAAGTACCGGTATAGTTTATTTATTTTTTATTTTTTCTTGCATTACTTTCAAGATAAATAATCTTAGAGATCAAAAGGAAAATAACCTGCAAGGGTAGTATATTTAAGAATTTCATACCAACAAAAAATCCAATTCTTTTGAAGTTTATGGGCATGTCTGGAACTACATTATTTATGATTTGTATTGATTGACCAAAAGTACACTAATTGAGATTGAGAACAAAAATGACGACAGTATTGTAAATTTGAACCATCATAAAATATTCACAAAGTCATCCTTAGAAAAAGCTTTCATAAACACATTAATCTATTCCTGGTGATACCTTTGCAATCTGATAGTTTCCTTGCACCATGCGAGGGAGTGTGACGTCTCATTGGACATTCAAGACACTGAGTACTACCCCTATTTGGTTGGTAGGTGTTCACTGGACACAGCTCACACAGCTCTAAACCAGACGATGATTTACTCCCAGGTTCACAATAAGCTGTTGAATAAATAAATTTAACAAGTAGTATCAACACTTGAATCTTGAACGTTCCTTGGCGATAACTTTCAATGGAAGTATGTGACGGTCAAACTGAAACCACTGGGAAAAGACACAGTTATGCCCGTTGCATATAAAGATATGAATGCCTTTAAATATAGATTACGCCCATCACGTCTGTCAATACAATGAGCATATGCACCCGTAATTTAAAGCAATATCTGCACTGTTCATCTTGAACGAATTCACTTTCACATGTAATGACACAATAATCTAACCTGAAAATATCAAAGCTACTAAATGTCGAAGTCAGACCCTTTGCTCAACCACTCCTAGAACTAGAAGAGCATATATTTTGTCTAGACTGTGCAAATATCTTAAACATATCAGGAGATGAAATGACTTGATTTCGTTACATCATTTGGCTGTGTCTTCATCAAAGCGTTAAAAAGGCTATATTGATAGAAATAAGTCAAACATAACTATTTTCGAAATGGTCTGCAAATACAAATGCTTGAAATAACGATATATAATCTTATTCAGACAAGGGACGGAAATCAGTTGATTCCATATCAATTCCCAGGTCACAATGATGGGTGAATTATTTTATTCTTTCTTGATCATTGGTTCCCCTATAGCTTAAAAAATCCAAATGTGGCATTTTAATATCATTCATGAAATCTCTTAAACATCTACATGTAAGATCTATTAAATACACCTCACTCAACGTTATATATCCTTCAATCTATATAATACCTCACCCACCTTTGCAGTCTGCCAGTGATGTGGACTTTGTGTTGACTGTAGACGTTCCATTTGGACAATGCGTGCATGACGACTGTCCAATCTGATTCTGGTAAGTACCGATCTCACAATACTCACAGGATGATGTAACTATATCGAAGTATGTTCCAGGGATGCATTGCACTGACAAAGAGAGGAGGAACGACGTTTTCTTTGTTAACATTTATCTTGTGTGTAACATTTTTCTTATATATTGATATTCGTGTAAATTGCTATTCAGGTATGGTTTGTCATGACAAGTTTCCTGTCATTCTGAACATAATGATATTGTCAATAATCACGATATGATGATTGAAATATACTTGGTAGGAAACCTGGTCCCTTCTTCCTTTCAAATCGGATTAGCTTTCGCCAACCAACCCGAATAGTGTTCATATGTCCGCCCTTTTGAAGAAAAAAATTCAATAGGTTTTTGTTGCCTTTCTTTTGTAATATGGGCCAACGCCAGGTGCATACCAAAATTCTACAAAGGAAACATTTTTAACAATATATGTATCGAAAAGATGCTATTTATTTGTGATCTTTAATCTCCTAGGCGTTATATCATTTTAACTTTGTTTCAATACATACCGCATTTAGCGCCTTCACCTTCACCGCGTCTAATCGCACCGGCTGAACAAACCGGTTGAATATCCTCCCGATAGACGGTTATCCGATTGACCTGAAATGTTCTCTCGCTACTCCTGTTCGAACTGGTCACAATGGTCCCATTATCAAAATTAGACTGTATTTGCTCCGGAACCGAAGCGGCAACTTCTACAACCATTTGATAAGTTTGATCTGTCGGACTGGTTAATGCTTCTGTCTCGTTGGGACTCGCAGATGCTGTAACCAGACGATAAGAATATGAAAAGAGGAGCTACACGTATATTCTTTTCAGAACTGTCGAGTATAGAGATTAAAGTATAGAGATGAAAGGCTGTTTGAAAAGGGCTTTATAATCTTGCAACATATAGATGATTTGAAAAGGTTACCGTAGATAATATATCACTCTACTAAATTTCGAATTACAACACTCTACTCTATATCACTCTAGTAATGGACTTAATTGGATAACTTGTTTAAGCACAAGGGTAATCTGCGACAAGGTCCATATCATAAATTACAGACAATACATTGTCAGACACAAATTGTTAAAAATGAAAGTGTGAAAATTCATGCACAAAAGGAACCTTATAACTTTTAACACATCACAAAATACCTACACATGGCGGCGAGAAAAATAAAAACAAAATGTAAAAAAGCTAGCATACAATGGACAAAAGAGAATTCATATAAATACAGCCTATTTTATCTAGTGTTTGGAAATTCAAAAGCACTTAGTTTCATCTTTAAATGATTCAAGGTTGGAGCATCTATTTCATTACAATTCTGTCTAAATGCTAACAATTACTATAACATTCTCAAAAAATTATCTCGTTTTACTTGAGGAAAAAAAAAAAGCCAAATTTTGAATGCATTGAAAACTGTAAGCAATATTATTATTATGTTTTATTAAAAAATATAGAAAACAGTAATAAAGCATACCGATTTGAATGTTTCCATTATATTTTGCAACATTTTAGAGAGGTTTATTCCTATTTCATATAAAGGATAAGAGAAACAAAGAGACATTTGGAGAAAGACAAAACCGAATCAAGACTCACCATTAACAACAATGTTGACAAAGAGATTAGGAGACTGTAAGATACTGAGTCTATGTGCAGTGACGCTGACCTCACCAGCGCCTTGAAGAGCTAGACGTGAATCTGCCCCTGGGCTTGTTTGCTGGAGACTAGATGGTGCACCTCGTAAGAACGGTATAGGATCTAATAAACATGAACGTATGTGAACATGTCTATGGAGGCTTCTTAAAACGGTAACATGGTTCTTATTAGACAGAAAACTGTGTTGTTGGAGGAGTTTTATAACATAATCGTTCTGATTTTCGTAGCTCTTCTTAAGGCTGAGCAAGACTAAGTGAAGCATATCTCAAAACCAAATAACATTGATTTTTTTTTTGTCGAGGTTTTATCAACAGCGTTTTTTTTAAAATTACATATCGGGAATGCAAAAAAGGAAGATACAATTTAACTTAAACGTGTACCATATAATACTCTCATGTCAATTGAGAACCAACTTCAACATTATTTTATATATTCCAGAGTGTGGTCACTGCATTTTTATTTTAATAAATGAGGGTGTAAATAAGTATATATCCGATATTCCAAAGCCCTACATAATTTTGACCGCCAGCTATGACAGGTAATCTTATGGAGCGCCAGGAACGTCATGACGTGACGGACATGTGAGCAATAAAAGAAACCACCATTATTATTATTATTATGATTGTTAGTATACTGTGGCGGTTTCAGAACTGTAATTCAAAGCTTGTTGAATATAAATTGTGAATTTTATGTATAACCTACCTCTGTCTTCGCAGTTAGCCTTTACACTGGAAAGCTCACATTGTACATTCTCTCCACAGTAATTCCGAATCTGTTAGAGGAAAAAAAGAACAGAAAATATCTACACTTTGCTTTTTAGGCTAATGATACATTTATCATAACATTATGATTTTTTGCTTCATTTTTCAGATCTTTTGGATAACAACACATGCCTTTGTTAAGCTCGGCTTTATAATTATAAAGCATACATTGTCTTTCAGCTACAGTGCTAATTGATACATCGCTTCAAGAATCATCTGACTTTTTTAGCCATATTGAAGTTCTAACAAGAACAGAATTCGAAAATAATATCGCTAGTGATATTCGTTGGTATTTGTATATTCGCAATGTATGGTCAACTAGACCCCTAGCGATATTATTTTCGATAATAAACCCGCTATGTGAGTAATATATTTAGCATTAAGAACATAATGGATGATATGTTTTACCGGTTCCTCGAGGTTGGTCGTCAATATTCTCTCGATGTTCCGGGCAAACACAGTGTCGCAGTCAGACGTCTCGTATAGAAATGTCATGGGTTGTAGAACATTCTTAGCATGATGGGTCTCTGCAAATCATGATTTGAATTAAGGAAAAGGATTTTGAAGAGGAAAAGATAAAGTGATTGTGTTAATTCGTTGATTCAATACATCTGTATATACTACTTGTTCCGGACCTTATCGGTCGTGTCTGTAAATGACAATTGATTTTCTGTTGAAAAAGGCCTCATGAATTTGAGAGATTCATCTTCCAAAGGAAGAATTTATCTCTAACACCGAACTGGGCCTATATATACATTTCGTTTCTTGGAAACCTTATTCTAAACATAGTGATTCTCCACTATTTCCCAAAATATCTGTCAGTCGCTATTGCGTGCGAATGGTTGTTACAGATGATGACGTTAAAGTAAGATCCGTCCCTAGTAGTACACAATCATCATTGACTCATATCTTTCCACAAAAACACATACACGCACGCACGCACACTCGCCGCTCACCCTCACATGGCCACACCCACACGCACATATAAATGAAGCAATTTGTGTATCTACCTGAACAGTCGTCCCATGGTACTTTGCCATCAGGGTACCAAGTACCGTTGAGGGCACAGAAGTACAGCTTCCGGGGTCGTGTAGACATAGCATAACCGGGTCCACAGGTCACTGAGCAGTTCATTCCCTGCGTGGTGTGGAAGCAGATCGCAGATCCACCTACTGGGTCACGTGGCTTCTGACACAAATTTTCTAAAAGCATAATGATAATTATGTTTTGTAATTTACTTTACTTTACAATCGTTATGATTTTAAATGTTTCTGGGCTGCAAGCGTATCAATTAATGATAATGATAATTTTCTAAAAGCATAATGATAATTATGTTTTGTAATTTACTTTACTTTACAATCGTTATGATTTTAAATGTTTCTGGGCTGCAAGCGTATCAAGCTGTCACGCTTAGGCTGTAGCCCTTCTGTATCATCACCTCTTCGAGCGTATGTATCTATGATTTACTGAATGTGGAAATGTAATTTAACTTATGTTTTATACTCATGTAAAGACATTGTCACATTATTGTTATAACCTATGATGATTCAGTAACCAATAAATATTTCAACTATTTCAACTATTTCTATAAGAAAGCATGATTTTAAAGTAAGAGGATTTTCAGTATTAAAGAGAGGCAGGCGTTTCTGCAGTACAATGCGTGTCCTCCGTTTGCGAGACAAGTTCCAAGATTTTTCCCGACTTGTTTTCCAATACAGATCGATCAATCGATCTTATTTACTGGGTGTAAGCCACAAATATTTTGTATGTATAAATAAGTTACAAATAGTTAGAATAAACTTGACAATCGAGTCCTGCTGCTCCCTTCAGAGCAGCAGAGCAACGGTATGGGGGTAACAAACAAATCCTCAAGTCTAGTATACTATGATTATTGGTTCGTCTTCGAGAAAAACAGATAATGGTGAGGGCAGTGATGGAGGTGGTGGTGGTGGTGGTGGTGGTAGTAATGATCGTGATGATGATAGTAATTATCATGCTATTAAAGACAAATTCGTATAGCGCTTAATATAGCTATAATCTCTCTATGTGCTTAACAAAGTAAACTACAACCAAACATATACATTGTATTTGTTTGGTTGTAGTTTACCTTGTTAAGCGTATACACAATGTAGAATTCCAGTTTGAGTATACAAAATACTCAAACTGAAATTCTACATTGGGGATGGCATTACAAACAAAAAACTCGAAAAAATGATTAATTCCTTAACCATGATGGTGCCATTTTGAATGAAACGCTTAAAGTCAACATGTGTAAATTCACAGACTATATGTTTATCAGTATCAACATAGCATCCATATAATCGGATGGGAGGTTGTAGAGAAATATTTACTCACGTTGTACATCAACATAAATTACACATGAACGAGTGTTTCCGGCTGCATCCGTCGCTAGATACTCCACAAGCGTGGTACCCAATAGGAATACACTGCCAGGGTCATGTGACCTCATCATTGTTATGTCACCACCAGAGTTGTCTGAAAACAAGGGTTCTTCCCACGTTACTCTATGTTCTCTTTGTGATGTAATGAAGGTACTAGGTGAACGACATCGCCTGATCGACGGAGGCTCTCGATCTATCAAGTTGAAGAAGAAAAAGAAATCAAGTGAAAAAACATAAATGGGATAAAGAATTACCACCAGCGCTAAGATGATCAAGCCTTTTGAAGATATTTGTTAGTGCAAGAGTGTTTTTTGTAATACCGGTACCCTTTCCAACTGAGACGATAATATGCCTCATATTATTGATGAATTCTAATGCATGTCCTACACAAAGGCGGTGATTGTATTGGCAATTGGGAATATGAAATTATATTACTGTATAAAATCATCCTTCATTATTTTTCCTTACCCTCAACAGTCACACTAAAGACACACTGCGCAATGTTTCCCGCCTGGTCAGTTGCGCTGTATGTGATATTCCATTGGCCAAGAGGGAACGTCCATGGTGGATGTACATTGGGAATAGCACGAAGGAGCGGCATCTCTCCGGAGTTGTCTGTAGGTCTTGGTACGTCCCACTCAAGGACTACTCGATCCTGGTGCGGTGACGTCACCGTCGAGATGGCTGTTGGACACTCTAAAGAGGGCGCTATGTAATCTGGATATGTTGCAAAAACGTAGGCAATCTTTGGATTTATGTGATTTTTTCATTCACCACTCATGGGTTGTATTGCCCTATTCAGCTTTGTTTATCAAAGGGGTCCATAATAATGAGACGATAGATATTCTACTTCTAATCAACTAAGTTGAACATGAGGGTGAGTTTAACGAAGAGCTACATTAAATTGAATTTCTGTTCGGGTTGAAGTCCGATACAGATAACTACATGTATACCTATGGCTGTATCTAAGTGAATTTATAAAGTTTAGGGCGGCCATACACTTCAGAAAGAGAACGAGAGCTACTAAGTAGTTTATATTATCGCTGATACATGTACAATTTGATAATCATAATGTTTTGTATAAAGTATGAAGACTTAGAGTGAGAAGGAGATATATTAAGATAATAAAAGAGCTCTCAAAGTTGGATGGTCAAAGTGGCTAATTTTTGATGTCAGTGTGTTTATATATTTTTTTTAAAGAGTGTTCTTTGCCCGTTCGTTGAAAGGTTACGTATACTCACCGATACACGCCTGACTTGGATCAAACTTATTGTTCCAGCTCCCATTAGCCATACATTCTTTCTTCCTAGGCCCTCTCCGGTAGAAGCCTTGAGTGCATGCGATCTTACATATATTTCCATAGTCTTGTCGCTGTGTACTGCAGTGAGATGGAGTCATGAACCCATGGGGAATAGGTGGCAATGTCGGGCACTGAATGGCTGAAATGAATTTATACAATGATTGCTACTACTTTTAAAATGTTTTTTGTATCTTCCATTACAAAATCTTAAGCATAAGTATACAGAAGAAGAAAGAGAGATCCTTTTATAGAGGGAGTAAAAGCCTCCAAGATAGGGAGAAAGGGATGGGGAGTCGGAGAGAGAGTTAGAGAATGGAATGTGAGTTTTGAAGAGAAATAGAAAGAAAGAGAGATGGACAGAAAGATAGACTGACATACAGACAGAAAAAGAGAGATCCTTTTATTGAGGGAGTAAAAGCCTCCAAGATAGGGAGAAAGGGATGGGGAGTCGGAGAGAGAGTTAGAGAATGGAATGTGAGTTTTGAAGAGAAATAGAAAGAAAGAGAGATGGACAGAAAGATAGACTGACATACAGACAGAAAAAGAGAGATCCTTTTATTGAGGGAGTAAAAGCCTCCAAGATAGGGAGAAAGGGATGGGGAGTCGGAGAGAGAGTTAGAGAATGGAATGTGAGTTTTGAAGAGAAATAGAAAGAAAGAGAGATGGACAGAAAGATAGACTGACATACAGACAGAAAAAGAGAGATCCTTTTATTGAGGGAGTAAAAGCCTCCAAGATAGGGAGAAAGGGATGGGGAGTCGGAGAGAGTTAGAGAATGGAATGTGAGTTTTGAAGAGAAAGAGAAAGAAAGAGAGATGGACAGAAAGATAGACTGACATACAGACAGAAAAAGAGACAGACAGAAACACAGACTTATCAGGCCTAAGAAATCCAGGACCCTCATTAAAAAAAATGTTATCAATAGCAAGATGAAATAATTGTTATAAGCTACTGAAATCCTTACACTTGATTGGCTACAAGCAGATTTGTCATAGATCTGTGGCAGATGTTTTGATGACAAATTTTATGAAACAGGGCCAAGTTGTTAGGTTTGCGTTATATATCATTTATGAGGGTATTCTTACATCTGCAGTGTACAGGTAGTCCATCCCAATGGGCGATAGGTAGACATCGTCTTGAGTGTGATCCTATGAGCTTAAAACCTGAATCACACGTAGCAGCACACACTGTACCAAACGCATAATCATCAGAGGTACATTGAAGTGATCCATTTAGAGGGGCAGTCAGTACCTCACACGTCTTTACTGTAATGAAAATGAAGAGAAAAAACCCACCTTATATCAATAAAGATTCAGAGGTTCCAGGGAGAGATATCAACTAGACAAAAACGAACTGTATAGTCTGTCCAACTAGCATTAAAGTGAACGACTGCCACTCATTATAATAAAAGACAGAAACATTATACAGTACATCAGCACAAAAAAGAAATATAAAAACATAAAGAATAATACACATAAACGTACTATAAATCGCTATAGTAGTCAAATGGTTGGAGCAATCCCCTCCTCTAGATATAACTGGTGTTTGCCGACCAGGTCGGACTATTCAATTAAGCTGCCCGACCTCCAACAGTGGCTATACCAGTGATGTAATTATTATACATGAATAATAAGTTATACGGCATACATCGAAAGTTTCTCTTTGCTCTTTTGTAGAATATGCTGTATTTCTTTTTTAAAACATATAACTGGGATTCTTTATCACCTGAATAACTGTTACATAAGACTAATCAAATCATTGTAAGATGCATCACAGAATATTCAACACTTACAGAAATTACACATGAAAATGTCAAAGAGCTTTTGTATTATCTAACTATACGCCTGACATAATCAATATAAGATTGATAGACATACCTCGACAATCAAATCCTTCTCCAGACCATGTTCCATTTGAGAAGCAGAGTCGGATACTGCTGCCCGTCACTTCATATCCGCGGTTACATCTAATCGCACAGGCTCCATTCACTACGTTGCTACACTCGACGAACTCTCCACTCTCTGGTCTTTGCAGTAAAGGACAATGGATAACTAGGAGAGCAAAGAAACAGTATTAAACAGGACAAAAATATCCCTAAATTGAGAAATTGGTTACAAAAAGAAGGGAAAATGTTTGCATTGACAAATTTTATTTTTTCCCCATAGCCTGACCTTTTTAAAAGTTAAAGTCTACCAATCACTGACTCATATTTTGCTCTTCATGTAAGGGGCTCCATGTTGCTATACTGTTCTCAAAATATAAGCCTCGTATATTACTCATACAAGGAGATATTGCAGGATTAATACACTTTAAGTGAATAGTAAATCGTTTTGATTGTAAATCGTTTTGATTGTAAATCGTTTTACACCCTATAGTCCTGGTAAAACGGGAAAGGGGGCTTACCTTTGCATCTGTGTGTAGCTATATCCCATCTGTATCCATCCTTACATACACACATGTTTGGACTTGTGTTGTTAAAAGGGCTCACATGGTTTTGATCTGGGCATGGTAAACATGTGTTGATCCCGCCGGGTAAAGCATCACGTTTGTAGCTTCCGATTGGACAAGCTGGAATAGGAGGGAAATCAAGTCAAGTTTGTTTTACAAAGAAACATTTGTCAATGAATTTCATTGAGAGAAAAAATAATAATGTGATATATTCCCTATCATTTTTTCTCCTTGAAATTTGAATTAAAGATTGACACTCTTAACAACGACTTTCTTTCACTTTCAATCTGCAACTTCCATAACATTCATGACACTAAATACTAATCCTCTGTTTATCTGCATATATATATATATATTTTGTTTTCCTTTCCAATTATACTTGTTATGATATTGGTTGACAGGATTGACATGCGATATTGGACATTTGATAAAGGCAATACGTTTCATCACTGCAGTAGAATCATGGGTTTTGATAATAAAAAACATTTCTTTACTCGGGAAAACCTCATCAGCAACAATGCTGTTTTCCCTGAGGGGCTTGCAATAAGTATTACTCCATCAATTGCCATTTACCCATTTGCACCTCACAACCTGGGTAGAGAGTGGCATATGTGGATTAATGTCAAAGGATTCGAACCCTCGACCCTTGAATTGAGAATCAAGTGAATGAACCACTATACCACTACACCTCCACCTGTTTCAATTACCAGTCATTCCGATGGCATGGAGTCTATATATCCCACTGCTGCCACCATGCTAGAGAAGGAGAATTTACATCTTCTAAGCACAACTAGAAAATGAAGCACGTATTGTGCCTATGGTAGCAAATCCAGACAAAAGAGGACATTGATAATTTTGATAATCAATTTTTCTAATTCTTACAGTAATTTGTGGTGGGTTCATGTTATCCCCACACCAACTCCCTTTGGAGGGTTAAATTAATTCCCATTTCATGTAAAAGTTCGAACTCACGGTTGCATTTTCCTCGAAGTCCACTGCCATAGAAGCCAGCAGGGCAAACACAGTCATAGGATCCTGTATGAGTACCACACCTACACGACGCCATCACATCACAGCAGTGATTCTCACCAAGACATCGAGATGAACATTTCTCTGGCGTCTCCTCAATAAACTCACCCATCCGTAGATCTGCGGAAGAAGCATGTGATGTATTGATAGACTAGGATAGTTCATTTAATAATAGTTAAAAAATAATGATAATAATAATAATAATAATAATAATAATAATAATAATAATAATAATAATAATAATAATAATAATAATAATAATAATCAAACTAATAATAATGATAACAGTAATATCAATACTACTACTACCACTACAAATAATATAAATTACTGTTATCATTATCATTATCATTGTTATTGATATTATCATTATTATAATGATTAGTTGATGACAATAATAATAATAATAATTATTATTATTATCACTATTTATTCATTTATTTATTTATTTATTTGTCGTTTTATTTCGACAGGGTAGCCCTTTCAGTTATAAAAAAATGCTCGACCAAGGGGCCCTGTATCAACATTATCAAAAACATATTTACAAAACATATAAACATACAAGTTATAATGAGCACACCAATTAAAGGCACACTGTCCTACTTGTAGCTACTTGCTCCCTCTATATAGAAAACTTCCCAAATCGGTGCCTGTTGGTCCCCAATGATCCTCTTTTTCTTATGTTAAATGAGAGCTGAGTTAATGAGATAGCCACCTGTCACAGTGACCTAGATGGCTCTCTGGGTGGTCTAATCCCTTCTAGCTGCAGTAGTAAAGCCTCCCTTTAAACAAGATATAATGTCGAAATGAGCGGGGGGGGGGTATAATATTCATGTAAGTATTGAGTAAATTTTAAACTATTTGAGGGAAAGTATGTTTGCAGTGTTTTTTTAATTTATTTATTTATTTATTTATTTCTGATCTTTTGACAGGGTAGCCCATTCACCAGCAAGTAGTGGTCTTCCATGGGGCCCTGAATGAACATATTTACATCGTTTATAACATTTATACAGAACAGTTACAAAAATAATACTCGTTTGCAAAATTAACATATATCATTAACCTAGTAAGCAGTAATGTCAATAGGAAAATATTAATTAAGTCGCAATTATGTGAATAAGACATGTAAATATTACAGAACATGCACGTAGTGTATGTACGGCTGAGCCATTCACAAATTACAACTTTGTTTAAACAATCTCTTAAATGAATTGACAGAGGAAGCCGTTCTCAACGAATTATCTAGCTTATTCCATTCAAATATGGAAGAAACAATTGGGCTACACTTATAACAATCAGTGTGAAATCTAGGCACACGTAAACATCCACTGTCTATTTGCCTTGTATGATGCTCATGTACATCATTAGGATTGATTAAGCCTACCTGAAGGTAAGAGGGTGCTAAGTTATGAACGCATTTATATATCATCATAACGCGACTTAACTCAAACCGCTTGTCTAGTGTCATCCATTTAAGACTTGTGAACAAATCAGCCGACGGTGTGTCATATGTCTTGTTCAATATTATTCTTGCGGCCCTCTTTTGAATTTTTTGCAGCTTAGTTGTATGAGAATGAAATCGGTTCGACCATACAACAGAGCAGTAATCTAATCGTGGCAACACTAGACTGTTATAAAGTAACTTTAAGGATTTTTGAGGCAAAAAACTCTTTGCTCTCTTTATCATGCTAATGTTTTTCTGGGTAAGTTTACTTACGTTTTCGATTTGTTTAGACCATTTCAATTCTTCATCTATCAAAAGTCCTAAGCATTTGGTGAATTGAACTCTTTTGATCAAATTGCCGTTTAATGAAATGGTGAAAGATTCAATTTTCTTGAGATTAGCAGGAGAGCCTATTAACATGACACAAGTTTTTTCAGTGTTAAGAACAAGACGATTTTCCTTAATCCATGCCATGACTCTGTTTAACGCAACAGTTAATTTTTCTTCCACAACAGTTGCATCATTTGCACTGACGGTAAGTGTCGTATCGTCAGCATACATATCTATGATACCTTCAGGAGTACATTCAGGTAGACTATTAACATATATTGAAAATAAAAGGGGACCAAGAATTGAACCTTGTGGCACACCTAATTTGATGGTTGATGGATGCGACTTGGCTCCTTTGAATTGGGTCACTTGTTGTCGATCCCCTAAATATGATTTGAACCAATAAATAGTCCTATTACTACAACCTATACAAGCTAGTTTATGTAGAAGTAGCTCATGGTCAACAGTATCAAAAGCCTTACGAAGATCTATGAAGGCAACTCCAGAAATTTCTTTGTTATCAATATTCAACGACCATTGATTTACAAGTTTTGCAAGGGCAGTAGCTGTTGAATGTTTAGGTCTAAAACCAGACTGATTAGGGTGTAATAATTTATTCACGTCCAAGAATTCACTGAGTTGTTGGTGGACGGCCCTTTCTATAATTTTACTCACGATAGGTAATATCGAAATGGGACGGTAATTATTCAAAGAAGAAATATCTCCAGATTTATCCAAAGCTTTTGATTGTATTGATCATAATATTTTAATAAATAAGTTATGTTTTTATGGTATAAGAGGAATTCCTCTTCTTTTAATTAAAAATTATTTATCAAACCGAAAGCAATATGTTAGCTTGGGTAATTATTACTCTGATCACAGCACTATTTTAACTGGTGTGCCGCAAGGTTCTAATCTTGGCCCGCTCTTGTTTTTACTGTATATCAATGACTTGCCATCTGTAAGCAATATTTTATCTTCTATTTTATTTGCTGATGACACCACTCTGTTTTTATCTGGTAAAGATCCCGTAGAAATGAATATTCTATTGAATTCTGAAATTGTTAAAATACACAAGTGGTTCCTTGCCAATAAATTGTTGATTAATTTTGAAAAAACAAACTATGTAATTTTTAAAACAAGAAATAAATATGTAAATGAAGCTGCTATCAAGATTTGTATAAATAGTAAAGAAATTAAGCAAGTACACCAAGTTACTTTCTTAGGCGTCATTATTGATGAAAACTTAACGTGGAAGGACCACATTTATTATATTTCTAACAAGCTGTCAAAGGTCATTGGTGTTTTAAATAGACTCAAAGATATTTTACCATTACGCATACTTGTACAATTGTATAACTCTATGATTTTGCCTTATTTTAATTATTGTATTATTGTATGGGGCAATTGCGCTTCGTATCTGCTTCAAAAGCTATTTTTATTACAAAAAAGAGCCGTCAGGGTTATAACAAACTCATATTATAGAGCACATACAGGTATATTGTTTTTTAAGTTGAAGTTTTTAAAACTTTATGATTTATATGATATAAGTATTGGTGCTTTTATGTTCTCTTACATGTACAATATATCTACTTTACCTGATTGTTTTCATGATTATTTTATTTTTAATAGAGATATAAATCAATATAGTACTAGAAATTCACACAAACTTTATGTTCCTTTATTTCGCTATAATTTGTCAAGAACAGTAATAAAATATAAAGGATCCATTATTTGGAATAACTTACCAGATTCTCTCAAAGCATGCCCAACATTGTCTAGTTTTAAGCGTAATTTTAAACACAAACAAATATCAAGTTACAATATACTTTTTTAGCTTTTATTCATTCTGCCTGTCCTTGTATGTGTGTATATATGTCTTAGTTAATGTAATGTCTATATTGTCAATATTTTGCTTTTAATTACTTTGAAGATTTTACTTTTGGGGTTGTAGAAAAAGGGGACCAGCCTAGATAGGCCAATGGCCTTTTCTGGTCCCTCACATCCCTACTCCACCCATTAATCATTTTTAGTGTTCATGTTGTTGTTTTATTTTGTCGTTTTATTTTATTTGTTCTTATTATATTCTATATATATTGCATTTTGTATAATTGTATTTTGAATGTTATAATGCTGTAAGTTTTTATTGGATGTGAAATAAACTGAACTTGAACTTGAGATTTGAATATTGGTACTACCCGAGCCTTTTTCCATTCACGTGGAACAACTCCTGTAGACAGGGATTTGTTAATGATATCACAAAGAGACTCTGCGATAACATTCTTCGTCATCTTTAAAAGTTTACAGCTGATGTGATCTTCACCAGTTGCTTTATCTATACTCAGATTATCAATCTGTTTCAATACAAAATCCTCAGTAATTAAATTCAAATTAAATTGCGAATGAGTTGGACCAATATTATTGTCCTCGTCTACTCTCAGTTGAGACTTATTCCTTCGCAGGTTCCCGTGAGTTTCATAAACGTAAATAAGGCCTCCTCCTCCCGCCAGCCCCCCCCCCCCCAACAACAAAAAACACATTTTTTTGGATGACGAAGTGTGCATTAATTTCAAATACATAATAAGTCTACTGATCTCAATGTTTTCAGTATAACCATAGACAAGAGGTACATCGCGTTGCTACACCTGTTATCCAAATAACTTACATTGCATGACCTCGATCATAGAACTACCATCATAGCTTATCCACACATATCTGATAGCAATGACAGGTCAAATCTATTCAGGACTCTGACATTGTAAATTATCTCTGTTTTCTGTGACACAACGCTATATCTGGCAGATAGAATTCGCTACCAGGCCTTTTACATTTATCTGAAATATATTATGTCACCAAGTCATAAGGTTCTTTCGCCCAATACCTGCACTCCTTCCGAACTAATATGCAGAAACAATACAAATGAAAAGAAGAAATAGAGAAGAAGAGGTAGAAAGAGACGAAGAAGAAGAATTAATACATTTTATTTAAAGAGCGCTTTTTCAAGACTGAGGTTCTTTCGCCTATTTTCCTGCACTAATCCCAAACTAATGTGCAGAAATAATAAAAAATGAAAATATGAAAAATAGAGAAGAAAAAGAAGGAAATTATGAAGAGGAAGAAGAGGAAAAGGAAGAAGAAAAAACGAAAAGAAAAAAATGAGAAGAGGAAGAGGGAAATGAAAAAGAAGAGGAAGAGGAAGAGGAAGAGGAAGAAGAATAATACATTTCATTTATGGAGCAAGAAGAGAAGAAGAACAACGACAACAGCAGTAACGCAAATCTAAATGTGTGTATCATAGCCTGGCGTAACATCGAGCAAAAATTATGAAATAATTGTAGAATAAGTTTATTTGTTAAAATAAATAATAATCCAACTCGTCTACAAGCCTGATTTTAGGAAATCTCCAATCTCCTGTCATAATGGTATACATCACCTTCATGAAGTGCCCGTCGTGCTAAAGCTTCGAACTCTGCAAAGCTGTCGAGAATATAGCAGTGTTCATCTTTCTTCTCTGAGGCCATCTGAAGCAGTTCTGGGATGTAGCCGTCCCTGATCCCAAATGAGAACACCTCCACACCATCATCCTTCAGACTGACTGCCACGGGTACAGGGTTAGGTCCATTGGATAGACCGTCTGTCAGTAGGAACACGGCCTGGGTCGAGTTGGCACGCGCCCCCTGCAGCACTTTCTGGCAAAAGGTGCATAAGAATAAACTCTTTACAGAATAAATGGTATAGGTGTACGAGGAAGCTACGGGAAGTGGGGAGGGAGGGGGGGGGGCACGCAATCCACTACGCGGGCCCAATTCGTGAGAAAATATTTAGCGGCAACAATCGGGGGGGGGGGGGTAATGAGCACCTTTTTGTTTTTTACTCTACACCCCTCCTCCCCCCCCCCCTTGAGCAAAAAACAAAAAGGTAATATTGTGGACTTACCATCTTCTTCTCTTTTTGCCAGGGGGGTGGGGGCCGTCTCCTTTTTCTTATATAAAAAAGTAAAATTGTCGTTACCATCTTTTTGTCTGCCAGGGGTGGGGCCCCGTGCCCCCGTGCCCCCACCCTGGATCCGCTACTGACACTTTCCACAATCGAATAGAAATAATCGCCACGTCTGATTAAAGTAAATGTCGTCATTAATGAGTATAAGTACACTGATTGTTGTTACTCTTATTAATAACAAAAAAGGCCTCTATTGATCCCTTTTCAGGTGATATGTTTAGAAATGTGTTTCACATCTAATATCCGTCTATTATAGATCCACGTCTATCCTGACAGATTGGAGAAAGCTTGGGGTGGTGCGGCGCCGTTGTCAAAACAGGGGATAAGGCAAGGGAACCTTACGTTTTTCAATAAGCAAATGAAATTTCTCAGCTCATCCAATTTACCTTCATAGGAAAAGACTTTAAATTCTCGGAGTAAAATACAATAGAGGTTATCTATAGAGAGCTGCACATCTAATTATAATGCGCTCCCGCCAGTCTCCATCGCCACTATATAAGGAAACAATGCAATGTAATTCGAATAATTTCAAAATGTTTTTAAAAAAAAGACATACGAAACGAACGTTTTGGACACATCATGGTATGGGTTATATTCATCTTGAGGTTACATGCTGTATCAAAATATAATAGTGATTTTTGTGTTCTTCTTCTGGAAATGTCGGACTGGGAAATGCTTATCTAAACGTCACCAATGCTTCTACCTGCTCTTACAGGAAAACCACAAAACTAGGGAAGGAAGTTTAAAAAGTCCAATCAGCACGTGCTTTGAGGACAACTAAAAACGGGAAGGATATATGACAACTTAAAGATAAAGTTGAGTTCTGGTCATGCGATTGCATTGTGAAAGAAACGATGTGGAAACGGTGTGGAAGCGATCAGAAAAAGTTGATCATGTATAACATTTACGTACCGTATAATTGGTGTGTACTGCAAGCTAGGTTCTGGAATCATCAAATGATAAGAAATTTGGCCCAGCCTTGGTTAAGGTAACAAGCACTGTACACAGAAACAAAATATGTAGGACTACACGGACATGTGGCATAAAAATGATGCCCACATTTTTAAGCTGTTAGTGTTACATGTCATATTTATAATATGAAGGCATTTGAAGAGCCATGCTTTTCAGGGAACATTTTTTCTCTGATGTTCTTCCACACTTGCATAATTACAAGGAAAACGCTCATAATTTTTGTTCACCTCTCCCCGGTACTCAACCTAATTTCTTTTTAAAGCGAAATGCATAATGAAAATTATCAGTATAATGTGGGAAATGCAATAATATCTTTAAATTCATACTTCACATCAAAGTCTAAACCTTCAAAAACTAAGCGACAGTAGATATATTTCATTTCGTTATATCCACTGTTTTGCCTCCGATACTCAGTCTGAAAATTTCCTTTGGACCTCCCCGCCGGCCCCGCCCTCCCCCAACAAGGAACTTCAAAGTTATCAACAATGATTAGTATTTTGATATTTCACCATAAATCAAGAATCTGATAATCTGCTAGAACGAGGCCAGACAATATGAATTCTATATTCCGTCGATGAGCCCCAGCGCTGTTTTAAAGTGATGTGGATGACGATGGGGTGTAGTCACGAAAAGTGTTAATTTTCCTTTTGTCTGCATCTCCATTTTAACCACTGCATGGTACAGATCATGTGACCTATCGATCAATGTGCCAACAGTATACTCTGGTTTTGTCTACCGTGAAGTCATATGAGTGAACACTTCCGATGGCATTGACGTGTATTTGGAGTTAATGTCTGGCATACAAGCTGTGAACACTTCAGTCAGGATAATACTCGACACCTGAATCTCACCTTTTCCGCGATCAACTAGTGATCTAATCAATATGCCATCTTTGTAATGGAACCAAATTTAATGCTTACGTCTTTGTGAAGTGCCTCAATACAAATTATTTCATTCACCTGATAAGAATAATCATATGGAGAATCCAAACTGCATACATTAATTGTTGCCATGTAGGAAACACATTATGGCTTGACCTACCTAACAACATTTAATATAATAATGCAGTTTGCATTCTGACTATTGAAATACTATTATTCTTATCAGGTGAATGAAATATACATTTGGTTAATTTACAAAAATGGCCTATTGAACACACGAAAACTCTTACAAAATATCTTTACTCGGTCACTAACTTTTAACCTTAATCATTTTTTTAAATAACCTACTCCATCCGTCTTAGAAATATGTCTTGTTCATTGGTTGGTCAAATGCTCTTCATGTGATTATTGATCATTTCATCTGCAGAGAAATTCCTTCGAGTTTTAATATTTTCTCGAAATGTATACAAAGTCGTGTAGATTCGGTATTTCTGGATCATTGCAACAACAAAAAAAGATGACGAAGACAAAGACGCATAAATATTTTCAGGGGCACGCGCGTCCTTCTATCGCCCTTGACGATGTGAACAGGGGCGACGAAATATCGGGTGTGTGTCTGTTTAAGGGTGGGGGACCGGGAACGGAAACTGAAAGAGGGGGGCTGACCCCTTTTCATCTTTCCACTAGCGGATCTGGAATTCTGTGGCTAGGAATGAGATGCATATAGTTTCAAGAGCTGACAAGCTAAAGAGGAAAAATGAAAAACGAAGGAGAAAAAAAAACGGGAAAAAATACAAAAGAGCAAACAAATGAACAAGTACGGAAAAAAACATAGAAAAGGTTATCATATTTGACCAGGGCCACACCCGCATATTCTCCACATTTGAGTAAAGGTATACTGCCTTTCCTCAACAACTGCTTTCGAATTTTCCATTAGTGTCTATGCAGATTGGTGGAGGGGGTGGGGGTGATCAGCCCCGCGGCCCCTAATGTCGCCGCCCTTATGTCTGGATATACTGTAACACTCTGTAAAAAGCTCTTGTAAACAGAATGTTTTTTTCACACCTGTTTCAAGTGTTTTCACCCCTAATACTGAAAGGAAGTAATATAAACACATCCTCCATGTGTGCTACAGGTGAGAGTGGTATGGGGGTCCGGAATAGAAGCAGGTATTTATTATTTTACTCTCTGAGACGTGTTATGATTTATTACGCACAAGTCGATCTCTTGGTTGCTTTCCGTTGAAATATAGTTTAATAATATCCATTCTGTTCTTCGAATTCCTAGCTTGTAAAGCCATTTTCTGTAGGGTTCATGTCATGACTATATCAATCCATACGGGATTAAGAGTTATCTATTATAACAGACAATGAAGTGGTGAATTACACAGGGTCTATATCTAGTACGTGTTTGATAATTGTACACCGTCAATGGTCTAAAGAACTTAAGAGTTGAAATCTATTGCTATCAATGATTATTAGAAAATCAAAAGGCCTATGCAGGATGGTTATTCGTAATCTGGTGGAATACAAATCCCTATGTAATCTCTATAATGGTGATTAGAAAACAAATAAGTTGTTGCAACTAGACAACTAGTTTTACCGTGAATAATGTATAAAAGAAGAAGACGAAGAAGAAGAAGAAAAGCCGTATATATCATATATTATACAGAACATGCCACTAAAATTGGGCCAACGTTTTCAACCTAATGGAATTATTATAACACTTCTCACACTGTGCTACATCTGTGCAAGGCAAACAGCTTACAATTATGCTGCAAGATAAACTAGGACTAGTTTGGTTTCAGAAAGCGACCAAAGAAATCCAGCCGTGATTTCCCTCTCAAAACACCGGAATATTATCCGCAAAGACCGCATTGTTATTCTTTGCAGGTTGATTGCTTGTTTAATGCCCTGTAATTACGAAAAGACCGTTTCCCTTTCAGATTCAGATTGCCGAGTACATTGCCAAACTCACTATAGCTGAGTTCCCCAGCTTTACGAGCAATATATTGAGTAGACTTGACAAAAGGTATGCTCTGAAAAAAGTTGGCTTCTATATCCATAAACATGATGACAAAAAGTGCCTTAACCACAAACGTTTTACACGACACGATTCCTTGTATATATCGTACGATGTCATAGATATGTTTTCCTTCCTATATGAACAGATTTCATAAATGTGAACATTGCATGAACTTAATAAGAAAGTTGCGACATGAGTGAAATATTCTAAAAAATGAAATAAACCGTCTGTTTAGAGCGAGAAAAGCAATAACTTAATTGTTAATATGTAGTTTAAGCCCTTCTTGTTCTCAACTGCAATTGAACAATGCTGTGTTCTGTACCATGCATATAGTTTAGAGAGTATGTACTTCTAATTGCATACTGCTCTGCATGTGGTTACTGATATATCGATGAACTTAGAACCCATATGACCAATTAAAGTCTCAACATTTTATTTCACAAAAAGGTTTTCTAATCAAAGTGGAGGAAATCGTATTAGATTGAATTGCGAAAATATTAAGAGAGAACACAGATATTTAAAGGACAAAATGCAGAAGTGATTTGTGTAAATTTCTCGATGTTAAAGATATATGTCCCTTTTGCAGCCAACATCAAATTATGTAGAACTTTGCAGGAATGGTCACGGTGAATATGTCATGTCCTTTCTGTGAAATGCAAACATTAGCAGTGTCCTAGTATTCAAATTATGCAAGGAAGCCCGTTTATCTTCAAGACTTCACTGCCAGACACTAATGAGTGACTGACTGACATGTTTTTTTTCTTTGGTAATAACATACATAAAATGATACAGGTACATGAGCACTGGTCTACATCAATAGCCCACTACTTGTAATGGCCAAAATTAAACTGATTGAATCTTTGTGCAGCACGAAACGTACGACCATGGTTTAAGTTGATTATTCCGTCTAGACTTTTAAATCATCCTCTATACCGTTTATTCTCAGGTCACCAGGAAATCAATATGACGTAATCTCCCTTCCTTGAAAGATACTTGTCTAAACTGCACATGCAATTATGTTCGGGAACATATTACACGGTTGGTAGGTATTACTGCCAAAATAAGATAAGACATATCATTACTCTATAGGGGTGGCTTTGACGGGACTTCAATAATTATATTATTACCTGAAATCGATATATGCCTTTCGTGATATTTATTGTAGACATAAAATGTCAAAAACTAACCGTTTTCGCGCTTGGTTTAATCTGTATGAAATGTAATGCTATAACGTTGAACAAGTCAACTTTCAATGTACAAAATAATAAGGAAATATATATTCTTCGAATGCTATACCGACATTCTTTCCCTTCCCAATAACTCTACGCGAAATTATAGAGGCCAACTGTCCATCTTATTTTAGCTTTATTGAAAATTAAATGGATGGTAATTAAGGCTACAATTCCATAGTGTCTACAAGTAAAACATAATTGCAGACTGTAATTCTATCTTCCGATTTTTATCTTTTGATTTGGAGTTCTTCTCCATAATAATGTCTATAGGTCTGTGGTGAAACTTCATAAGGATGATTCATGAGGTTTAACAAAAAGCATATTAAATTTTGTTTTTATGTCATGAATATCTCTAAACCATTCAATACGTACCTTGGCAAGCTCGAAAGCTCCTTTTGTGTACGTTCCTCCACCGACGTATGTAATCTTCGGAAGGTCTTCATTCAAGAGAGCACATTTATGATGATGTTTACCTGTGATGCTATTATCAAGCTGGTTAACGTTCAACTCAACTCGATGTTTGGATGAGAATGTGATGATAGCTACTCGTGTCGCATCGGGTGCTACCGTAAAGTCCGCCAAAAGTTTCTTCACAAATTTGAGTTCATTGAAGAAATTCTCGATCCCTACACTGGCCGAGCTATCGACAAGAAAGACCAACTCGACCTGGCCATTGCTCACACGACGGAGTTTCTCTACTTGTTTCTTGAGAAGATACCCGAGGACATCTATTTTAGTAGCAGACGATGTATCCATGGGAACGTCTGCGTTCCTCCAGAGTGCCTCATACAGCTCATGATGGGATTGCTCCAGGTCGATATTGAGGTAGGATAAAGATTGGATGAGAGGGAAAGGCAGCGGATCGTCAGCGGGACGGGGCTGGCTGACTAAGCCATCAGCTTGAGGGTAATCCGCAAATCCCAACTGGCGATGTTCATCTGGAAAAGAGATATTTATTCCTGAAGCGAGAAGCAGCTTTAAGTCTGGAGCTCTTGCCGGGAGTCCTCTCACAAAAGACAATGAGAAATACAAGAAAAGTAGCAGTACACTGATGAGATAATACCTTGCCATTGTTATGACTAAACGCGTTCAAACTATGAATAAAACAATGATTTCATCCTCAAAACATCATCATCCTCCATCCTTCCAGCAGCAATATATCCTCGAATATAGTATGCATTCCGTATTCATGTTTATATCACACAGAAGCTGCTGTCTAGCGCAGATAATGATCAAATCATCACATTCACCAGCAGGAACATGATATAGAACAACAAAGAGCTAGAGTTCATTGGGAGTGAGTGATATAAGGAGAGCGACAAATCACAGCCAGACTCCGGAAAGGTTGAGTTTATTCTAACAGCACTGTAGGTAGTCGCATGCAGAGAGAGAGCCTTTCCTCTGGTGTGGGATGGTTTAGGGCAGACGGTATAAGAGCACCTGTCTGGGGTGTGTGGAATCGTAGGTCCACAGCAAAACAGGGGCAAGGGGGATTAGCAGTTATCAAAAGTAAAAGCATGTTAGCGGTTATTAGCGGTTGTCCGCAAACAGTAGCCTGCAAACGATAACGGAACCAATTTCAAGTTCACAATAGCCCGTGTTAATTCATTGTTCTCAACAAAATTCAATTTGGGCTCTTTTCTGTCAGTTATAACTATAAGTCACATATGACCGGGGACAACAAAAACAAAGTCGACATCTACACTCAATCAATTTTATTTTGTTTTCGTTTTATTTGTTTCACTTCCTTATCCATTATCATAATTATTGAGAAAATGAGGCACAGAAAAAACATCAGTTTGGATGAAATAAAATGTAAATTATCCTATGATCTCTCTCTCTCTCTCTCTCTGTACATGTTTATCTGTCTGTCTCCCTCTCCCTATATAGCTCATCCCCTTCTTCCATTACTTTGCAATTAGATTTGCCACTGCATAATACCGCCTAATTATGTTGGTCGAGGACATTAATCTTAATAGCCAATAAACACATTAGTGGCGATTGATATACATGATGATGATTGTATTGCCATAGTTATGGTTTATCAGACTGATCATTTATCTTTGAACGCCGGTTGCTTTTTCTATTATATTCCATATACAATTACAGTACTCACAACTTAATTACAACTTACACATCTAAGATGATAATTATGATGCGATGAATACTCTTTTTAATTAATTATTTTGGTTCAATGGGATATTAACAAATTACCAAATAAAATAAAGCAACTGTCAACTTAGCTGATGATTCTGATATACACCACATTATAGTCTCATTCTTTTCAGTTGCGTAGGAACCGCCTGCGGGGGGGGGGGGGGGTCGCAGGGTGCAAAGTTTGAATGAATAACTATTTCTAAAATATGACAAACATGTTCGAACCTTGCTCATCCTATGAAAAATAATCTCCTGTCGGTTGACGTTATTCTTACCACACATCAGCGGGGATCTTTCTGATATCACTTATCACACGCGCACAGAACGCTTATGTCAATAAACTTTCATCTCTCTCTCTCTTTTTACTGTCATTTTCACGGGCGTTTATACCAATCTGATCTGAGGTCAAATGATTTATTCCCGTCGTGAAGTTCCTTGCTACTGCCTCTCAGCTCTCCTTGTGAGGTATGCTCTTGATGCTTGTCAGCATCCATCCCTTTCTTGCAGATTACCACCACAAATAATACAATTTTTAATAATTTTTATGCAATGGAGCTATTTCTCCCCCTTTAATATTTTTTCTAGGAGATTCCGAAAACTGCAACAAACCAAATTTATTTAGAAATTATGAAAAAAAATCGATGGGCGAGTGAGTTAAGCTGATTTGGCGGTCTTTAAGTAATATAAGTTGATGTATTTCTCTTACTTTTTATTATAGACAGTATTTCGTATTAAGCGCTATACAAATCCAGATTATTAAATCTGTTTTGACTACACGACTTGGAGGACACTCGTCAGAAACGGTTTCACTTAATACTGATTTTGTTTTTTCTTGTATACTATATTTCAATCTATTGATTGTAAACTCTAATTTGACTATCAACCGTGCTTCCTCTTTCTTATTTCTTTACATCAATTTATTTGTCACTTGCATTTTTATTTATAAATTCAACTCATTTCAAGAAGTTTTTTGTTAAACTACAAACCTTGCGAATTCAATGCAATTCAATAGGTCTACGAAAATGAATATCAAAATGACGGCAACAAAAGCAGCAACAGGTTTAGGAATTGCTCAGCGAGAGCGGTTTGTGATATAAAAGAAAAGCATTTTTGTTCAGGTCGATATGTTTTAACATTGAGTTGTCATCATTTCTAATAATAAATTGAAGGAGTTTGGGTTTTGTTTTTTCTTCTTTAAAATGAAGGTGATAGACCTTTCATAATCTTGTCTCTCTCGCCCCCCCCCCCCCCAATTCCCCCCATCCCCAGCCCCTGCTTTCCTCGTGTTCCATTACCACTTTCTCTTTTCCACCAACCCCCTCCTCACCTCTCTCCCTAGATATCACCCTCTCACCCCCTCTCTCTCTCTCTCTCTCTCTCTCTCTCTCTCCCTCTCCTCTCTCTCTCTCTCTCTCTCTCTCTCTCTCTTCTCCTCTCTATCTATCTCATCTCACTATCTCTTCCTTTTGATAGTTGATAGTTGTTACCATATACAAAATAAATGAGAGAATGAAGGTTACTTTATTAGTTACGTTTTAAAAACGTTATTGTGATTATATTCCAGTGATGTCATATACAACAAAAGACTTGTGGACCATGCACATATACTTTACATTTAGTTAAGATGAACAGGATCCAGGATAAACAAAAATTTCCTCGTTTAAATGCAGAAGAGGAATTATCCTAGGTTCTCAGTATTGTGGAGGTAATTTAAAAAAAGAATGTTTACACTTTTCCACATTATTTCGTACACTCCCATGCATTCATTATCAGTATTTAAAAAAAATTCGATAATATATTCTTTGTTTATTTTCTGTTCGTAGAAAGAATTGCACACAACATATCGTCCGATGAATTGTAAAATAACTACATGTTTGTATATAAATCACGAGGTAATATTGACGGTTGGAGTATTGCATTTCAACATGGCAGACTATGACATAAATTAAAATCAACAACTTTCAAAGTTCAACCCCTTTCTGTCAAGAGATTACATCAAGCGAGTCCAGTCTACACCTGTCGTCCAGATGTAAGAGGCTGGCTTTCTATTCAAGTGCAGGTTATCAATTATAATACATTATACCATACCTTGAAATCCATGTTTTTATCTTGGGTTATCGCACACTTGGGTGCCGTCAATCATATTTTGACGCGAGCAATATTTCTGTAATTGAGGTTTTTGCATTTGCAATGGGGTGAATTTGTACTGATGAGATTTCAAGATTGTTGAAAAGAAATGGCCATTTAAGGAAATTTTGCCCAAGAAAAAAGACGGACCTCGCAACCGTCATATTAACATAAAGGAACAAAGGACTTGAGTAGTGGTACGTACCGCCCTCCTCCCCCCCCCCCCGGCCGATTGGAAGATTTATGGATAATGTCCTCATATTTTATTTTTGAAAAAAAAAAAAATATTCTGTTTAATCATTTAAGATATTCTCTTCCTTAATCTGTTTATATTTTGATTTCTAATTGTGGAGTGAATAAATAAAAAGCATTATTCTGAAAAGGGTAATTAGAGGGATAATTGTTTTTTTTTATGAGATAATGAAAAACTGAGTGTCAAATTTGAAAGAGCATACAATTCACATGACATGGTTAAGAGACGGCTGAAATATCCATGAATATAACCAATTTCTAATATTTTGTGGGGCCCCACAAATATTCGATAATTTTGAACCAGCTATTGAAAAAACGAGATAGCGCCTTATACGTTTTATTCCAGCCAAGGCCAGTGTTGGCTTTTTGTTGGCTTTTTTATGTTGGTTATAATACGCAGAACTAGCCGCCCGTGTATTGTTATTAATAATTAATACATTAATTAACGGTCACCGATAGGATTCAATTTAAATTCACCAAGTTTGAGGTCTCAAATTACCTTTATAGCAATTTTAGGTCCTAAAAGAGCACTAGTCATGAATTCAATAAGAATAAGAGCAATATACCATGCCCATTTGAGGCATTTGCGGTCTTTAATACCAAAAATATATGATATATCGGTATTTTTCCTTTGAATAAAATACTACTCGGGAGATGCGTTCGAAAATTGAGCAAGCTGGTGAAGGATGCATGCATATCGGATAGGCTAGCATAGAGGGGGGATGAATATGAGAGAAAGAGAGAGAGAGAGAGAGAGAGAGAGAGAGAGAGAAGGAGAGAGAGAGAGAGAGAGAGAGAGAGAGAGAGAGAGAGAGAAAGTGTGTGTTTGGTGAATGATGAACCTGTCTGTAACAATTATATAATTTAAAAATACGTTAATAAGTTAATTCATCAGGTACTATGTCCCATTTGCAGGCCATAAATTAAAAAGGTTAAATTCCAACGGCATATGAAAAATAATGATTCAGAACTTCCCTAACAAAACGGCTTGAAAAATATCTTTTTGTGGGAAAATAACGATCGTTAGTTGTCGAATCGAATTTAATTAAAGTCTGATTTTCATACTCTTGTACATGGTGTGGTCGTATGTTTTGTGCTGCGCAAAGGTTCTAGTAGTTTAATTTTGGCCATTACAGGAAGTGGGTATGTGATGTAGACAAATGCTCATGTACCTTTTACAGCTCATTTTATATAGGTTATTACCCCCCCCCCCCCCCCCTTCTGGGGGGGACTCACAAATTAAGACATACGGGGACACGGGGTGTGCCGCTGTAATGGGTCACTTTTTCACGAAAAAAAACTAAACATGGGTCCCATTTTTAACCAAAATATCCCTAAACATGGGTCCGTTTTTTTTAATTTTCAATTTTTTTGAGTCTTTGCATGGTAAACACCGGAAAATTGCGGGAAATGGGATTTAATGCGAGAAAAATCCCCCGAATGACCCTTATAAATGGGTAGGGGTTTTGAGGCTTCAGCGGCACACCCCCGTCCAAACCAAATCTAGGGGGGGGGGGGGGGAGGGTTATTACCATAGAAAAAGAGAAGTCACTCGGTCACTCAGTAGTGTCTGACAGTGAAGTTTAGAAAGTAAACGGGTTTCCTTGCATAATTTGAATACTATAGACACTGCTAACGTTTAAATATCACAGATAGGACATACGTGAAATATTCATAATTCCATAATTTTTTTTTTTTGTAATACAATGTACCGGTATGTAATCAGACACACAAACAAAATCATTTATGTTTTAATCATGACTGTACATAATGTACATTTTATTTCAATTTCTTGAAAGATCCAATTTGCACATACAATGTAAAGCTTTACAAATATCATAGATCACATTAAACAAGACTTTCAAATGCTAATAAATACATGTACATACAAAGTAGTATTTCAGAAAATAGACGAACAATTACTCTTACATCTTTGGTATGAAAATGGAATAAGAGAATACATATTTATCGTATTAATTTCAAATTCATATATTGAATAATGCTATGGTTAATTCATGAGTACAATGAACCAGCAAATGATCAACTATGTGAACACATTTCCTTGTGTTTTACATAACCACCCATGTTGTGCAATAATAGCACATTTTTAATTACTTCACAAGGCTACTGGCTACTACAGAGTGTTACTGCGAGTCTTCAATTATGAAGTATACTTTCTATACAATTAAATCACAACTAAATATACTAAGAAAAAATAATTTTCAAAACACCTTTTTAAAATTAAGTACATAATAATGTGACCGTCACGTTAAAAGGAGACAGAAGTCGCAAGGCTGGAAGTCAAAAAAAAAAAGGGCGAAGTATTCATAATTCTGAATGTTCATAATTTCTGAAGTATGAGCCTTAGAAAACATTTTCGGAACCGTTTCTAAATGAACCTTTGGAAATACCTTTTCCAAGGAGAGAAATAATGGTTTGATGATAAATGCGTGATATAGAAGGAGATTGAGTGAAACATATCAATAACGTTTTAATTCTGATTTTTTAACAAGCAGTAAGCTTTCTAGAAGATCTGTTAAAATTGCCGCTTGTACAAAAATAAGAATTGAAACATTATTGATATACTTGTCTCCTCAATCTCCTTTTGATATCACGCATTTATAATATAGAAACAGTTCCTGATCTCTCTCCTTTAAAAAGCCACCTTTCTTTTCTTTTTCGTTCATTTCAAAAGAGCTTTAAATTAATAGATGAATAAAAGTCATGTTGGACTTAACTAGGGAGGAGAGATAATCATCAAACAAAAGGTCTATTCGTTTGGAGAACGTTTTTAGTTTCACCTTGCCGTTGGATAGGATTAGAGAGGTACAACAGACAGGCGCGGATCTACGGGGGGGTTTAGGGGGTTTAAACCCCCCCCCCTTGGGCGGCCCCAAAAAAAAAAAAAAAAAAAAAAAGGAAAAAAAAAGAAAAAAAAGAAAGAAAAAAAGAAAGAAAAAAATTGTGTTAATAGATGCCAGGAAAACATCACTTACGGGGTTCAAATAAACACCCCCAAAAAAATCGGCTCGCCGCTTCGCGGACGATGCTCCGCATCGTTCCGCATCGTCATTATTTTGGTCAAACCCCCCCCCTTAGCAAAAAGCTAGATCCGCCCCTGACAGACTACTAAAAGAAAGAATAGGAAACGTGGCGAGATTTCAATAGCGTGATTATGGAGAGAACAAAAGATTGTCTGGCAAGGGGGTATTTTAACTCTTAATCTTCAAAAAAGGGAAATTATATAGCTCTTTTCAAAAGTGGAGGGAAAAGAAAGCATTTCGAAGAGGACCAGGAACGGTATCGAAATTGTGAAACAAGTATTTTTTTAAAAGAAAGAATAATGGCAGGGGATACCAACAAATCATTGTTTTTTGTTTTCTAAAGATCCAAGTTAACTAGGGCGGAGATAAGATAATCATTAAACAAAGGATTTGTTCATGATGCGGCTCTTTCCACTTCACCTCGCCGTTGGATGGAAGTAGAGAGCGAACACAAAAGAAAGTCAACTTTCAAAAGAGAAAACCGGAAGTGTATCGATCAAAAGTGTGTGATATTAGAAAGAGAGAGCAAAAGAATGTGTGGTCAGTGTATGTGTGTGTGGCGTGGGTGTGCTAGAGAGGGGAGGGGGGGGGGGGGGGGGTTGGTGTCATGAGTTTGTTGGTGTGAGAGTGTGTGATAGGGTGGGACTATGCAACTTCAAACCTTCCTCTATTGTTATAATAATCATAAACTGTTACCGGTATATGAAAGAAAAAAAGTACAGTCATGTATAATCTGAGATTTGTAATTCATGATCAATTTTATTCATGAAGTGTCTTGTATCATAGATCTTGTTTTATATTAATTATTGTGATAATTTCTTGTAATGTGAATTTGTGAGGAAGGAATAAAATATCATCAAAAAAATTTTTAAGAAAATACCTCAAGCTACAATTCTCAAGTTAATTAACAGTCATGGATCGTGCCAATAAAAGATGCTCTAAATTGGTCCTAACCAGTAATCCAAGTGATTCCGAGGATGATTTGAGCTTCAGGTAGCAGAAGAGGAAGATGCCTTCAAGATGCATAGAGGACGACGCTCACTGTGACACGTTTGTTGACAGTTTTGACACAAACTCTGACAATGACGAAGCAACAGTAAATTTCCCAACACCACCACGTCCTCCAGTTGCAAGAGCCAATAAGTTCCCAGTCACCGCTGCCAGAATTTCAACTGCCGAGGAAAATAAGTCCCCAGGAGCTGCTAGAAGTTCAACATCATAGTTCTTCAGCGGGAGAGTAGACGAACTGACAAACGACGTTAAGAGGCTGAAGGACGACAACAAGTCTGTAAAGAGGGAAAACGCGGATCTAAAGCAAAAGTTGACGGCACTAGAGGATCAAGTGAATGACCTTGATCAGCATCATCAGAGAATTAATCTAGAAGTAGCGGGTGTGTCAGAACTGGAAGGTGAAAATGTGAGGGAGTCGGTATTGAAAGTGTTGAAGGTGGTTGCACCAGAGGTGAACTACACCGACATTGACGTAACCCATCGACTAGGCCGTAAGAGGGAAGGTGTTTCTGGTTCAAGTCCAAGACCAATCATAGTACGATTTACAACCAGGAGGATGAGAGATGTAGTGTATGTTGGTCGGAAGAAGCTGCGGGAGACAACTACTCGGGAGCTGGGCTTCTCAAGGGATGAGAGGATGATGTTCATCAACAAAAATCTTGCCCTGGCAACGAGGTCACTACTGAGGAAGGTGAATGAGGAAAGGAAGAAGGCTGGCTGGAAATTCCTGTGGACTGTGAATGGCACCATCCTGGTGAGGAAGAACCCCAATATGCCACCGATAGCCATCCATCGAGAAGAGGATCTCAACAAAATTAAGTAGGGCCTAGTATGCTTCTGCCTTGTTGTATATTCATAATTTTATCTGTAAATAATGATTGACTTTGACACGATGACAAAAATTTCCAGTGATTCTGATAATGTGCTAATAAGGATGAATTGAAATGTGGATTGGATCCAAATGATAATGATAATACACCCTGATTACAGCAATGACCAGGATGTTTGCTGCCTTGGAGGCTATGAAACAGAAGCAAGGCAGACAAGAGCAGATGGTCTCACAAATACTGCAATTGCTTGCTGAGGCCAATTCGGCCGGAGGAGTACGGGCTGCTGCTGATGAGGAGGAGGGGCTTCCAAACTTTCCATGCAGCTCATTCGATGAACTAGTTTGACTGAACGAAATAGTTCAAGATCCCATAACAGTCATGGGATCGTGCCAATAAAAGATGCTCTAAATTGGTTGTAACCAGCAATCCAAGTGATTCCGAGAATGATTTGAGCTTCAGGAAGCGAAAGAGAAAGATGCCTTCAATATACATAGAGGATGCCGATGACTGTGACAAGTTTGTTGACAGTGGTGACACAAACTTTCCCTGCGACTCGACCTATGAACTTGTTCGTCTCAACAAAATAGTTCAAGATCCCATAACAGTCATGGGATTGTGCTCATAAAAGGTGCTCGAAATTGGTCGTAACCAGCAATCCAAGTGATTCCGAGGATGATTTGAGCTTTAGGAAGCAGAAGAGGAAGTTGCCTTCAATATGCATAGAGGACGACAATGACTGTGACAAGTTTGTTGACAGTCTTGACACATCTATGCCAGCTATGACCAGGATGTTTGCTGCTTTGGGGGCGATAAAACAGAAGCAAGACAGACAAGAGCAGATGGTCTCGCAAGTACTGCAGCTGCTTGCTGAGGCCAATTTGGCCGAAAGAGTACAGGCTGCTGCTGATGAGGAGGAGGGGCTTCCAAACCTTCCATGCAGCTCATTCGATGAACTTGTTCGTCTCAACGAAATAGTTCAAGATCCCGCAGCAAGAAAGGAGACAAAGGATTTTGCTGGATACTGTAAGGAAAATTTGTATGTAATTGGAAGCCAGAACTTCAACTGCAGAGTAAAATCCACTACCATCTATGAATACACCTTGAGCCAATAAGTCTCCAGTAGCTGCTAGAAGTTCAACATCAGAGGAAAATACACCCCTGACTGCAGCTATGACTAGGATGTTTGCTGCCTTGGAGGCGATAAAACAGAAACAAGACAGACAAGAGCAGATCTATGTTCTCACAAATACTGCATCTGCTTGCTGAGGCAAGTTTGGGAGGATTACGCACTGCTGCTGATGAGGAGGAGGCCGGGCTTCCAAACCTTCCATGCAGCTCATTCGATGAACTAGTTCGTCTCAACGAAATAGTTCAAGATCCCGCAGCAAGAAAGGAGACAAAGGATTTTGCTGGATACTGTAGGGAAGATTTGTATGTAATTGGAAGCCAGAACTTCAACTGCAGAGTAAAATCCACTACCATCTATGAATACATCTTGAGCCAATAAGTCTCCAGTAGCTGCTAGAAGTTCAACATCAGAGGAAAATACACCCCTGACTGCAGCTATGACTAGGATGTTTGCTGCCTTGGAGGCGATAAAACAGAAACAAGACAGACAAGAGCAGATCTATGTTCTCACAAATACTGCATCTGCTTGCTGAGGCAAGTTTGGGAGGATTACGCACTGCTGCTGATGAGGAGGAGGCCGGGCTTCCAAACCTTCCATGCAGCTCATTCGATGAACTAGTTCGACTGAACGAAATAGTTCAAGATCCCGCGGCAAGAAAGAAGACATAGCATTTTGCTGGATACTGTAGGCATGGGAAGATATGTATGTATATGTATGTAAATGGAAGCACTAGAACATTGATTAATCAATTTAATGTAAGTTGGTAATTCCAGATTTGTATTTGTGTACTTGATGTTTGTAAAGAGGCTAAGTACCTAGTCGCTATTTTACCGAGGACCTGTGTGATGATAGTGATATAATACATTGTGCAGAAAGTTTCATATGTGCTCTTGTAAAGTTAAGTTTGAATTATTAAGAGCTTATTGTACACTGTTATATACTGCACATCTTTGGAGTGGGTATTAAAAGAGCAGTATAAAGAAGCTCACCGTAGCCTATAATGCTGCTATGAGGATGCTCTTATGAATACCTAGGCACTCTAGTACAAATAAATTGTTTGCAGATGTGAATATACCTGCATGTCAAGCTGTTGTAAAAAATCAAATTTTCAAGTTTATTCAGATAATTGACCCTTCACTTAAACTAGTTGCAAAGCGAAGGGCAAAGGAACTCAATTTGTTAGCAACACAGAAAGCACAAAATGCACACAGGGAAGCCATGAAGAGGAAGCCAAAATGAAAAAGAAAGTAAAATGAAAAATCCTAAAGCTTGAAGACTAAACGGAAGTCAAACTTTAGAAGCATTTTTTCTTGTAAAAGTACTTTTTAAACCCTATTCCTCTCGCTGTGTAAAGGTTATTATCTCCACAAATATTCCCTCTCTAGAGTTAAGTTTATATCAAATCCAAGCTTAGGAAACAGAGAATCAGAATCGATCATAAAATAGAATTTGAAAAAAAGGGGGCTTTTGTCTCCTTTTGACGCGACTGGTCACATATTATATGTGTCACATACAGTAGTAAACAACAAACATTATTTTGTTTAATTCTCAAGTACATAAAACATACATGTACACATGATGTGTAGAAAGCAGTTAAGGTAGACGAGGATTTTTTAAATATTTTTTTCTCTGTACCATCATTCCTAAGGTGATTGATAATACATGTACATGTAATTGTACATAATTTACAGGTGAAACAGTACTTGCATACATGACCTAAAGAGGGCAGCATTTGTATTAGGATGACTACCCCATGGACTATCATATCATGTGTGACTATACTATTCTAGAGACAACTATACCACTCCTGGAAATATTAGTTTCATTGTAGGAGTATAAGCATTATTAATAATCAAAGCCATGTAAGGGATCTCAGAAGTACATACCGGTAGACAGAATGGAGTGTACAAATATTTTCCTTTCTTTGTTCTTCTTTAGGATGGACACATCAACATCATAACTTTTACTTGTGCAAAGGATAATCATTAGACAGGGGTTACAACAAATAATAGAAAATACATGTATGCAAAGTTAGGAAATGACTGAGGTATGGGGAATTATCAATATGGACCGCACGCATGTGCGTGCGTTGGATGGCGTTCCATACTCGATTGGCACGTACATGCGTGCGTCTCTATATAAGCAGGCTCTCCTCCCGCCGACGGGGCAGAATTACCAGAGAACCACACAAAGTATAGACTACACATCAGAGCTAGATCACCAAAGAAGACATCGCAGCAACGGACAAGGACTACAACGGATTCTGACACTGTGACGACTCTGGTGAGTAGCTATTTTACTTCAGTGGCGCTGCGACACTTCTTTCCTGCGCTATTTAGTCTACGAATTATCGTTGATATTTGTATTATTGAGTGTGTGGCTTGGTTCTTGAATTTGTGTACGAAAGTCAGAATCTAATCGCTTTTTTCCCTCTCCCATATCCCCGTAAGGAGGAAAGGTCCTTTGATTACACTACCACAATCTACAATGCCACGCCACTGCCCCAGATAGCGACATAACCCTTTTAGCAAGCGCTATTTAGTCTACGAATTATCGTTGATATTTGTATTATTGAGTGTGTGGCTTGGTTCTTGAATTTGTGTACGAAAGTCAGAATCTAATCGCTTTTTTCCCTCTCCCATATCCCCGTAAGGAGGAAAGGTCCTTTGATTACACTACCACAATCTACAATGCCACGCCACTGCCCCAGATAGCGACATAACCCTTTTAGCAAGTATCATGCATCTTTTAAAAGTAATGGCAAAGTCAGACCTTGCACTGCATAGTGAAGTGGTATTAATTGTGTAAAGTTACCTGGTCACATGTCTGGTCAAACTTGAGTGAGTTATTAATTATAAAGGTAAATCCATTCAAAATCTGTGTTGCAGCTATTAAGCAGAATCGTTAAATTCTGACCAAATGACTGGATATCAACAGTTTTGGGATGATGAACCAGAGCCCTGTTTCGTAAAACTTTTTATCAATAACAAACTGCCACAGTTCTATGACAAATGTGATCCTAGCCGATCTCTAATGTAAGGATTTCAGTAGCTTTTACAGTACCTTGCTACTGACAACAAGTTTTATGAAACAGGGACCGCATGAGAGATGAGATCATAGAGAGCAGCATGGACATCAAGCTCTAGGGATGAATCCAGTTATGATATCAGGTTGAGATGTGGGCCTTGAGTGCAAAGAACTGCTCCTTCTCTGGTGAATTCTGAAATCAAATAAGATGTTTAACTTTTTTAAAATAATCAATTTCACGTTAGGAGACTTTGTTTGGCTGCACATTTGCGTCATTAAGGTATCTTTCATCAACTGTATCTAATTATGCATATAACATCTATGTACAAGTTATTGAGACCAATGTATTTCAAATAAAATAAAAACAAAAGGGAAACTGCTTTGAAGATAACAAAAATGAGAAAGTGACTAAAATCAGAGTTTCTGTGAAGTTTTAGATATTTAGATTCGGATGCTGAGAAATACATGTAGATGTAGCAAGATATGAGGTGAGAAGAGACCTCAATATTTATGAAAATCCAGAAATGAGATTATGAAATAAAAACAGGGAAATATTGCAAGTTTATGAAACAAAGAGAAAAATGATTGATGGGACTAGATATAAGAGAGTGAGGAGGGGGAACAGACAAGAGATACAGAGATACAGAGAGAGAGAGAGAGAGAGAGAGAGAGAGAGAGAGAGAGAGAGAGAGAGAGAGAGAGACAGAGAGAGGCAGATAAAGAGATAAGAAATATTAAGAAAAGAGTAATGACCATACCTTGAGGGGAGTTTTCCAGTCATTTTGATTGATGCCTGGGGAGGGACCACCGCTTCCAATAGATGACCTATACAGAAATTAATTTTGAAATATTAACATTCAAATCTTCAACAACAAAAAACACAAAATTAGGGATGATTGACCCTTCTGGTAATACAAATAAAGATTTCAACAAGATAAAGCGGCATCTGTTATTACAAGGTGATTTTGCTGATCCCAGGTCTTTATATTCTTTCGTTTTGTTACCCTGATATAAGAAGATTCCTGATATAAGGACCTAGTTATAACGAGTTTCTAATGTTCTTTCACAAAAAATTCTTTCTCTTATTTTAATACAAAGTCACATGTTCAACACAGCATCACAAAAACTACCAGCTAATCAAATTCTATGAATATGACATATTTGGCTTGGCATGGTCGAGCATTTCATGGAAAAAGAGGGTGGTAATTTTTTTTAAAAGTAGTTTAAAGCTGTGCTGTTGTTAGAGGTATGAGATGGTGCACTCAAAGTGACTAGTCCCACTATAAGGAGCCTGAGATTATTAGTATAACTGATAGTTGAATTCATTTTATCATTTAAGTCTCATCTGAAACACTAAGGAATTAAACAATTCAATGTCAAAGAAGTGAAGAAAATAATTGATATGTTGTAATTTCCAGCAAATATTCCATTGTTCACCCTCATTGTTCACCCTTGATAAATATTGTTTGTGTTTTATATATGTTTGTAAATATGTATAACATGTTAATATAGTGAGAAATAAATAAATCCTCATGGAAGAGGCAAAGAGAGAAAAACAAAACTGATGATCTTTAAGTCCTACCTTTTGGAAGCAGGAGTGCTTGTTGCAGAGATTTCCAGCTCACTAAGCTTTGGCATAGATACATGAATGGTTCTACCCTCTGATGCAGCAGCATGTGATGTTCCTGTAGGTACGGGTCTCTGTGATGGCACCTCTCTTGCAATAGGTGAAACAGGAGGTGAAGCTCCAATCAGCACTCCTGATAGGTGAAAATATGGGGACAACCATCAGATTTTTTTTTCACAAAACTTGTCATCAGTGATAAATGACAGTATTTTGTTATAAGCTACTAAAATCCTTGCTTCTGATTGGTTATTAACAGATTTGTCACTGATTTTTCAACTGTCATTGAAAAAAGGCTTTGTGAAACAGGTCCCAGTTGTGATTCCGTATTGGTATTTTTCCTTTGGATTATCACAGATCACTGGGAATGGTTATGCGTGCACATAAATGCTACAGCTTGTCCATCACCTGATGAGCAGTGATATGTTTATACATTTACATAAATGGTGTTTGCAAATTTTATATACATGTACAAAATTCTCACCTAATCACTGTCTAAACATGTATTAGCTAGAATTGCATTTTATAATCCACAATAATTTGATAACTTGAAGCTGATCTTCAGTTCTGGTGAGGACAACAAAAAAAGAGCATTTTACAGATCTAAAGAAAAGTTACACCACTATCAACCAAAGGTAACTGGTAGCAAATTTGGAATCTCCTGATAGAAAAGAAACATTAGATCACATAAAGTTTTTAAAGGAAAATGTGCCACAATTAGAATGCTAGCCGAGACTCATAACATACCTGTAGGTTTGGTAGAGATCCTGCGGTCTGTAGCTTCTCCTCCACTGGTAGTAGGTCTCCGGGGAGCAGTCATGCCGTTCTCTCCACCGTACACATCTTTGAGCTGCTCCAGTCTGGCCTGAGCCTCGACCCGCTGTCTGGACAGGGATGCTATCTTCTCATTCATATCAACAGAGTTGTCCTCTCCTCCAGCAGGCTCTACCGTGCCATCTAGGGATGATTCGTAGAGAGTTTCCATGGCAATGGGATGCACGTTCCTTGAGAGGTGTTGCTGTTGGCGGTCTTGCCCGTTCGGTCCTACCCTGTCTGGATGCACATGAGGTGGGTGGTGTCTGTTGTCGGAGGCACCCTGATGTAGAATGTTCTTGATGACATTGGTGTCACCATGGTTGCCTGGAAGGGAAAGGTATCGAGTGGATGAGCTGTCCATGGATATGGTCGAAGGTGCTCCTTCCTTCTGGCCATCAGAGTTGGGGGTATAGTTGTTGAGGAGCGGGGGTTGTGGAGGATGCCTTACTATGGGATCACTACTCCTCACTGTATAGCTCGGGTCATTAGAGAATTGTGATCTACTGCCGAAGAACACAGCTTGAGGTTGGTGAGTGGATCCCTTCAGGCCACCAGACAGGTTAGAGCTGATGCTTGTAGAGGGGATTCCCCCAGGGGCAAGGCCGTATGGTGCACTCATGAGAGGTTGGGACTGGTAGCCAGGTGGCTTGATAAAGTCTCTCCTATCCTTCTGCCTGGGTGGAGACAGCAGCATTGCAGGCTGGATCGGACGGAGGTGCTGACTAGAAGAGGTTGTCAAGGTATCCGTCTGCTGTATTGAGCCAGTAAAAGCACCAGACGTTTGTTTAAATGTTCCGCTCCCCTGTGATCTAGGATCCGTACCTTTCGGCACACTGGAAGACATCATCGACGACACACCGAACCCTGACATACTATCCATAGCTCTCTGGTCATCACCTGATTTTAATAACCGACTGCTTTGCATACCACTAGGTACATTGGTTTGAATATTTCTGAGATTCTCTTCAAAGTGTACATTACCTCTCCCCTGTCCAGGGCGGGAGGACATCAATCTCTCCAAGGTGTGCTGGCTTAAGTGAGGAACTTGATGACCAGTAGCGACCTGGTGTCCGGTACCTGTAGTACTTTTGAAAACGTTTCTTGAAGTAGCTAATGAGCTAGTTGTTGTGAACTGTACTTGGGAGGTGTTAGATTGAGCCCCAGTCACTCCTGACACTTTATGTCCTGCGTTTTTGATTGGCAGTGTGGATTTTGTCAAGGGGATGGCTTGCAAAGAGTCTAGAGCTGATGAAATCATTGGAGAAGGTCCAGTATTAAGGCCACTTTGTTTGACTGTTTTAAACTGACTTGAAGTAGTTGATTGAACTGTGGTTACTGCCGACACTGGCTTGGATGCTGGATCTTGACTAAAACCTGGACCTCGCTCTGGAATATCTGCAAAATACAAATCCAAATATTTTGAAGTCAAACAACACAGCTGAACGGTAAGTAGATACATAATGAAGAGAAGCACAAAATACTGTTGTTGGACCAAGACAGATTTGTTTATATGAATACTGATGAAATTACTTTTAAAAAAAAGAACAGAATCGATATACACAAATTGCAATGGGTACGATACAGACATCTGTCTAGCTAGATACCTTATCTTGTAAAGAGCTATGTTACCTGACTGCCAATAAAGAAGTGTGCTTTTTAAAATGTTTACCAGGGAACTTACAGTATTTGGTCCCATCGAAGGAACATGGAATTGAGGAATAATACCTGGGTAGAAAAGGGCACTAGCACTTCTGCTTGGTTTCAAACCTTGGACCTCCCAGTCCAAGGCCACTTCTCAACCACTGAGTCATGCTTCTAATCAGCTGAATATCTTTGAATGTCTTAGGACATGATCGTAACCCTCTTGGTGTGGATGGATTTTAAGAGTACCTAATAATATGGCCTTCCCCAGGTCCATCGTCCCTAGTAATCTTTTGCCAATGCTAAAAATTGCTAGTGTCTTTCTGGCAGTGAGTGTAGGTGCTCACTTTATGCAGCCTGTAATGGGGTTATGGATGATACAGTGTCAGTGAATGTGAGATTTCAAAAGGCCTGAAACATCAAACATACCTTCCTTATCTTTTCCAGCCGTAGGAGGCAACACCTTTTCCTCCAAAAATTCTCTGTTGACCAGCAAGTGCTGCAAAGAACAAAAAAAGGAAAATACAACACAACTCAGAAAAATACTACAAATCTTATTTTCTTGGAAAGGGGGAAGATATAGTTCTTGATTACCCAAAGAAAAGTCATTTACCTTGAAATTGTGTGTACAAGTGTATGGTTTACCTATATAGTATAAAGACCCCATTCCAATATCTTCTGTATCTTGGTGGCCCAAACATATCCCTTAAAGGTATAGACCAGTTTTGGAAACGCCCCTCTCTCAAAAAATGAAATGGAAGCTCTTATTACCAATCATGTGAAAGAATATGTTTTGACTATATAAATACGGGATGATAACAATTTTACAGAGAAACCACCTACTAATTGATATATTTAGTAAATTATCATATCGATCCGGCCTGGATAGATATCGCGAATGCACTTCAACATTCAACAATTGGGCATATGTTTAGGTTTTTTTGCAAATTTAGGTTGAAGTATTGCCATCTAAACCTCTGAAGGCAATATTTAAACAATAATTGAATGTATATTTTGCACCCAAAAACCTTGAGCCGCAATTTTACCACTTCCGGTCTATATCTAACTGTATCCCATGATCATGAATCACCAAATATCTGTTGGATCTCTCTTTAACGAGGATGCTCTTCATACGGTCACCAGTGATGATGTCTTACCTCTACAATCTGTAGTCTCTGTTCCATCTGATTAATCTGCTTCCTAGCTTCAGCTTGGATCTTAATGTTCAGTTCTTGAGACTGCATCATGTCCTGCAAAAAATAGAATGAACAAGGCGTAAGGCTTGCAACTCTATCTATGGCAGCCAATTAATAGACAGAGTTGATGGAACGTGACATATATATATATATAGGCCTACACAATAACATATTAAATTAACATAATGCAAAAATGCTTCCCCCCTCCCATAAAAAATATAATATTAATAACGGTCACTTCTTGTACAGTGCTCAAGTTAGTTAGGCCATGGCCCTCCTGACGCTTCAACGTTATTACCCAAGCCATAGCTGAGTAGCCAGCTATGTTGCGCACTAACATACCATGGGGGGTGTTTCATAAAGATTTCGTAAAGTTACGCATGACTTTACGAACGACTTGTATATGAAGTGCCAGAGAGGATGCCCAAAGTTTTTTTCTGATATATCCAATAACCTCAATTAAATTATGGCAAAAAATATACTTTGCTTTAAAAATATTTGTTATAAAAGAATGTTAATCTATCTCCATAGTTCAACTTAATACATAATAATCAAGGATGATTGAGCATCTCATTTGGCTTTTTATATACAAGTCGTTCGTAAAGTCATGCGTAACTTTACAGAAAAACTTTATGAAACACCCCCCAGATACCCTATTTATGCCTGGATGAAGAGTGGCAAATATAGATAAATGTCTTGCCAAAGGACGTTAGTGCCAGGCTGGGATATGAACCCTTTTGATCAACTGAACAACTCCATGATATTCTTTTCACGAACAAATAGAATAGTTACCAGGATGTTTTTGTCAATTCATAAAACAGGATTTCCACTAAGTCTACCATGAGCAAACTGATATGCAGTGCCCATAGGAACTCCTATGCCCTTGCCGCTAAATATTACTCACAAAATATAATGCCAGTAATAAACAAAATATATGTTACCATTAAAAATAAAAAACTTACAACAGTCATGGCATCAATAAGCTTCCTCTGTTGAGTTGTCTCCTGTTCCAGTCCACGCCTTGCTTCTCTCTCCTGGTCAAGCCGAGTTTCACTCTAAACAGGATGGTTAACAAAGAAGGTATAGGCTCTACAATTCAAATCAATTTTAGATACTCTAGCATACACTGGCAATGCATGAACAAATCATCATAACAAAATTAAGCGGCATATCAATAATGTGGTAAATTACAAAATTGCACTCCCTCCTAAATTTTCAAAAATGTAATGAACATTAATAACATAACACAGCACAAAGTCTTTTCTTCATTTTATGAAAAAGATTGTTCTGTTTGTTTACTTAAGCCACTAAATTCCCCTTTTTATAGTATTTTGCTGATAATGATAATGCATTTATAATGCTATGTTCAACATTTTTGTAAATGTTACAATGACAAAAATATGTTCAAACAAAAGTTTTTAGAGAAAAAATATCAGTGCCAGTGGACTTTTTGAATCTTACCTGAGTGAGATGTTTAAGAATCTTGGTGAGTGTCTGAACTAAGAAAGCTGTGTATCCACTCAGCTGTGGGAAACCTGAGGTGAAAGAATGACTGGCATCTACTGACTCTGCTTCTCCTCTGATCTTATCAAAGGCGCTGCAGGCCGTCATCAACTCAGTCAGATACTGTGTAGAAGACAAGTACAGGGGGGTGTTTCATAAAGATCCTAAGTTTAACTTATCTCTAACTTGGACTTAACAATTATGGAAAGCTGTTAGCATCTTGGAAAACATTTTGTTAAAGTTATTATAAAAGGCTTAAAATGTTGATTCAAATCAGTCATATTTTCTATTATCAAGGAGATGTTCGTGTTCTTGATATGGAATTTATGAATTGTCTGAAACACTTGAATTTTTGTTTTTGAATATAATTAAGTTTAAGGCTACAAATGGCTCTCCATAATGTTTAAGTCAAGTCAAGTTTAAGTGTGCACCATGAGAGTGTAAGACAGGAACAATGGCTTGGCTTCTTACATAGCATTCGTATCTCTCAAGGTACATTCAAGGTGCCAAGATATTATTACCCTGGCTATAGCCGGGCTGCCACAGAAACTAGCACACAGGTTGATCAGGTTCACGTTAACTAGGTAAAAAGTGGCAAATGTAGATTAATGTCTTGCCAAAGGTATCAATGCAGGGCTGGGATTCAAACGCCATACCATGTCATCCACTAGTCCAGTGACTTATCCATTAGACCACAACACCTCTACAAAGTGCAGTGCAGTTATCATTCCAGGGGAGTGTTTCACAAAGACTAAGATCAACTTTAAATTGGACTTAAATATGACAGGCCATTCATGCCACTAGTTGCTCTCACCATTGGTCTCCCAATTATGATCTTTTGATAATATTGTTACCTTTAATAATGAACTATCAAAAAAGCTCAATTCTGTAGATATGTGACTATGATTTGAACATCCTTTGACAGACCATTGACAGTAAGTGGTGAGAGCAAACAGTGGCATGAATGGCCTGCCATAGTTAAGTGTAACTTAAAGTCAATCTTAGTCTTTGTGAAACACCCCCCTGTTCATTGGATGGTTCTTCCTGCCAAAGATGTACACCGATTCAGAAGAGCCAATCTTTTGAGTTGAAACAGGCTCATGTAAGGTGGAGTTTGTACCCATGAAATATATTTTATGACATGTTTAGTAGAAAAGAACAAGTAGCTGAAAGACTCATGATTGTAAACAAAGTTCGCCAGAAAGGATTAAACATAACAACAATATTTGCAAACATCTGATAAATATTTTTATTCCATGTCTCATCCACTACCAGAAAAATGTAAATCTTGATTTATTGAAAGATTAAACGAGAACTTGTTTGAGATTTAATCTCAATTATATGAGTAATATAAATGAGGGTTTACGTTAAATGAGACCCCGTTAGTGCGCATGCGCTAATCAGCAATATTCGTAGATAGCCGAGGATGTGCCTACTGAACCAAACAGAAAGATAACGAGAACTGTAATTAATAACAATACCCAGCACTAGGGAGGGTAAGGGAGGGACGTAAACCCTCATTTATATTACTCATATAATTGAGATTAAATCTCAAACAAGTTCTCGTTTAATCTTTCAATTATACTACGTAATACCAATTTCGGGATTACGTTAAATGAGATTTCGAAGCTCAGTAGGCCATCCGAACCAGTGCTCAACACAATAGTATACATTATTGGGTTAAATAGCAAGATAAAAAGGTAAACCAGCTGACCTTATAAATGCGATGCCAAAACTAGGGCATCCTTTAGGACGTCATGATTGCACCTGTGAAGTTAACGTTCCTGTTCTCCACTGGTTTCATGTAATAAGTTCGAAACGTCCGTTCAGAAGACCAGCCTGCCTGGGCTAGTATATGCTTGATAGGCAGATTTGTACTGTTTGCCGCCGAAGTTGAAGCAGCTCTAGTAGAATGAGCTTTGTAGATTTCTGTGTCGATCCCTGCCAAGGTCAACGTTTCCTTCACCCATCTGGCGATGGTCTGCGTAGTAACGCGTTTGTGCGGTTTCTTGAAGCTGATGAACAGATAGCGTTCCTGTCCCCTGACGCTCTCCGTTCTGCGCAAGTAGTGCCGCAAGTAGTTAAGTACACATAACCTCCTGTCTGGAGGATATGCCTTCATTTTCAAGTTGAAGTTCACATTCCCCGGTCTCGTTTGCTTTAGGAGGTCCTTAAAAATGAACAGAACTTCGCTGCCCTTGATTTTCATGTAGTCAAGATGCAAGCTGTGCAGTGACTGGACCCGCTGGGCCGAGATCAGCGCCATAAGTGTGCAAAGTTTCATAGTCAAAGTTTTTAACGTGAGCGAATTCGCTGGTGCCCACTTTCGTAGATAATTAAACACTATGTTCACATCCCAAATCTCCTTATATCTTGGCGCCGGAGGGCGCAATTGGAATGCTCCTTTACAAAAACGACTAATAAGAGGATGAGTTCCAACTGTACGTGACGAATCCTCAAGTACTAGAAATGCAGACAAGGCGCTGCGTGCAGAATTTATAACACTATAACTAGCTCTTTCACTTTCAAAGAGTTCTGACAAAAAATCAATTACATCATTGGATCTCGCCTGGAGATAGTTCAAGCCTTTTTAGTGGCAGTATTTCTTCCATTTCCTTATGTAAACGGCATAGTTCTTTGTCGTTGATGCTCGCCACGATGCTGCTATTACATTGATAGCTCTTGCACTCAAACCTTTACTTTCTAGTGGCTGGCGCAGCACCTGCAACAAAGCAAATCAAGTTGATTATTAAGCGGGTGTGGCTCATTTGTAATAGGCTGTGCTAGTAAGTTTGGCCTTCTAGCTATGAACATTGGCTCCCCAATAATCATACCCTTCAAAAGAGGGAACCATGGTTGGGTAGGCCAGTTTGGAACTACTAGTAGGCCCGTTGCATCATTGCATTTAATCTTTTGTAAGCATTTTGCGATGAGGCAGAAAGGTGGGAAAGCGTAGAAACTTAATGGTTTCCAGTCGATTGTGAAAGCATCAACTGTTTCAGCTCCAGGGTCAGGCAGCCATGAGATGTATCTGTCAACTTGCTTATTTAATCTTGATGCAAATAGGTCTATTTCTGGGGAACCAAATTGCTGAGCAATTTCTTTGAATGCATCTGTATTTAGCATCCACTCTGTCTTGTGGTTAAAGTGTCTAGACATGTGGTCTGCCTCTGTGTTTAGTTTCCCTGGTAAATGGGCAGCTGATAGCCATATGTTCCTACTCATGCACCATTCCCAAATGTGTTTGGCTGCCTCATTGCAATCTGCGGACTTGCAGCCCCCCATATTGTTAATGTATGATACTGCGGTTACATTATCAACACGGAGTAGTACATGCACATTTTCCACATCAGCACAGAAGGATTGAACGCCAAACCCGCCAAACCCGGCAGCGACTGTTTCAAGGTAGTTTATGCCATAATTTCTTGCTTTGTGCAATTCTTTTTCATTCCATCTACCACCTGTGCATGATTGGAGGTTAGTAGCACCCCAGCCAGCCCCACTGGCGTCCGTGCGCAACTCAAGGCCTGGTTTCGGTCTTCTTATTGGAGCGAATGAAGACGTTACATGCTCGACCCACCATTGAAGTTCACCCTTGGCTTCAATTGAAAGTGTCATTTTTCTATCGAAATGACCTCTGTTTGCTTTTAGTGCTGCAATTTTGTCTCTCTCTAAAGTACGATAGAAGAGAGGGCCATATTGGACTGCTGGGAAAGTTGAAACGATCTTTCCAATAACCCTGGCAACGTGCCTTATTGAGGGCTCTTTAGTGTCAATAAGCTCTTGACAGAGGCGTTCGACTTCGAGCGCCTTGCTTTCTGGAAGCCTAATTTGCATAGTATTTGTATTCAGAACAAAGCCAAGGAACGTTATCTCTTTGGTGGGGGTAAGTACCGATTTTTCAGGGTGAATAATGAACCCGAGTTGTGCAAGGATGTCAGTGGTAGCCTTAACAGCTGCTTTGAGCTTTTCCTCATTTTCTGCAATGAGGATTGTGTCATCCAAATATCCTACCACAATGTGACCAGCTTGTCTGAGCTTAGAAAAAACTGGCTTTAGTAATTTTGTGAATAGCCTTGGTGCTGTACTGAGACCATTGGGCAGTGCTTTGAATTGCCAACATTGACCATTGACAATAAATTTGAGGTATTTCCTATCCTCTTGGTGGATCGGTACTGTATAATATGCATCTCTGAGGTCGACAGAGGCTAGAAAATTGTCAGGGGATACAAGATCCAGCACAGTGTGGATATTATCCATCTTAAAATGCTGATACATCATGCATTTATTCAATTCTGAAAGATCGAGGATTAGACGTACACCTCCAGTTCTTTTTGGCGTAGTAAAAATATTAGAAATGAATTCACCCTCTTCATGTACACAGGGCTCAATAACATTTTTACGATGGAGGCTAGTAATTTCTACTTGAATGCGCTTAGCATCCGGGACGCTCCGTTTATAGCGTTTAGCCTTTAAATCATGCAAGTCTTTAATTTTTTCTACATCAAACTCGATCTTGTATCCCGAGACAGCCCTAATAACAATAGGGTCTGTTGTTAGCTCTTGCCAATTTTTCCTAAAATACCTCAGTCGACCGCCCACTGGGGGAACACTACATGTACTACTAGTACTAGCATTAGTCAAATCATTTTCGCTAAAAATGTGATCAGAGTGTGATTCACTGACCTTGTCGTGACTTGGTCTTGGGAGTTCTACTTCCTCCTCTGCTGGCCCATGGGACCCCTCTGGGCACCTGGCGCTTGCATTTGAGGCTGGTTCGGAGCCTGAGACTGAGTGTACGGAGGCAGTCTGCCCCTCCTGTTCTGTCTGTACCCTAAAAAAGGGCCACCCTGCGATCCTGACATTGGCCTGCTATACCCGTGGGATTGGCTCTGTGAGCCCCAGCGGTGCCCCGGTGCATTGTAGCCACGTCCCCGGTAGGGATGCGAAGCAAAGCGGTGTTTGAATTTGTCCCTCATCACACCGGCCGCTGCCAGTTGCTGATCTTTGAGATCCTTCACCTGCTTTCCAAGATCATCACCAAACAAAAGTCTAGTAGCTGGCAGAGTAGGTTTGCACAGATGCGTAAACCTTGCATTCAAGTCAGGTTTTATGAGCTCTTTTCTCAGGCAGTTCAGTTCAAAGTTAGCGTTGCAAATCAACGCCAAAGCATCTTGCTGTGTATCAGTTATACCGCCCGTAGAAACGGAGCGGGCAAATGCATTGATGCCATGAGTGAGTGATTTTTGGACTCGCTGTAACTTCAAGTCACGGCTTTTTGTCATCGGAGGTAGATTGTCCCATATCACAGGGTTCACCTTTGGTGCCTCTATAATCTGACAATTGCTTGGAGCTGGGTATTTAGCAGTTACTTCATCAAGAAATTTCCCCTCCAATTGGTGTGTCATGAGATATGAAGTAGATTGGGCTATCTCCTCATCAATAGGATCTCCGATATCCGATGCCATTGCAAATTTTGCGGCGATCGAGGGAATGACAAAGTTATCAGGTTGAGGCATGTCTGAGTCAAAATTCTCTTCCTCCGAGACGGCGCCCGCTTCGGTTGCATCCGCGGGTAGACCGTAAAAATCCATGAGCCCGGTGGGCGGTATGTCATTCCCGTGGTCGAACGGAGGCCGTTGCACATAGTCTTCCCCGCCGGTAGCCCCGGTGGAGCCGCGAGACGAAGACGGGTGTGAGCTGCCGGTGACAGCCGTAGCATTAGCAGCGGGCAACGCCTCAACCACTCGCGCAAGAAGCGCTTCCATTTTATCAAGTCTGTTATTGAAAGTAGAAAATGGAACCGTTGATTCCACTTTCTGATTCTTCTCGCTCATTGCCTTTGGCTCCGAGTCCGACTTTGTTTTACTTTTAGCTTTCCCCGGCCCACTCTTGCTGACTTTGCCAGCCGTGACTTTGCCACTGGAGTTGGGTAATTTTTTCTTTCCGTCGGAGCCCGTGGCTCCAGCGCTACCAGGCGGTGCCTGGGGTGGAAGCGCGGACGGAGGTAACGCAGCGGTGCTGCTATCCATTTGAGACATTACAATTCTATCGATAAAATATCACTTCAGAAGGGCGTGATTTATAAAAATAAGCGTCTCAAAGTTATCAGTAAATGTCAAGGATGAAACTAATAACGTTTTTTACCTTTGAATTTCGGGGATTGCGTGGATAATAATATCTGATTTCTTGAGCCACAAAGGTGTCCTTTTGGCTCAATAACACGCGACTAACGAATTGCTGATTAGCGCATGCGCACTAACGGGGTCTCATTTAACGTAATCCCGAAATTGGTATTACGTAGTATAATTGAAAGTAGAGAAGAGTGGGATATTATTGAATTGAAAAATTAATAATTACAGAAATTGGTCTTTTGAACAAATAGGAAAACATTGTGCGCTGCTCAAAAATATTTCATTGTATTTTTTCTACATGACAAGCTCATGAATAAATAAAACAAATGAAAAACAACTGTGGACAAACAATTATAAAAATGAATGAATAAGTCAATCAATAATTATCTACAAGCAAAATGAGCAATAAAATAATTACCATTTTTAGGTCATCAGGTTTTGTTTTTTGAGTGATGTCTAGTAGTGAACTTTGACCTTCAGCCTTGGACCTTGACCTCATTTTCTTTTTAGCCTTGGCTGTATCGTTGATAGCGTTTCCTTGTGAGGGGGTAAGGGGAGACCTCTCAGGTGTAGCTATTGGGTCTGAAACACAAGAGGATCCAAAGTTATTTGTTATAGAAATGTGCAAATCATTTGAATGGATGCATACATGCTATTTATGATAGGCCTGTAGCTCCTCATGGCAAGTAGCAAATAAATCTAAATCATAATCAACCAAGATATCATGCTACCAGGGTAACCTTGTGGACTGATTGCAAGGAAAAACCATGTGATATATATTTTCAAGAGAGGCACATATAAATATCATCCTGTTTGGTCACTGACAGATGTTAATAATACTGTTATGCACGATAAGCTTTCCAAAGTGCAATTCAATTCAGGTAAAATAATGTTTATTGTCCGTATACAAAAAATATCAATGTTCAAGGTAACTAGCTACAAAATATTGTTAAAAGCCATAAAATGTTTGGGCTTTTTCTACTCACCCATATTTTCTTTGTTGGGTTGATACTTGGACTGAATTCTATTATCCACTTCATGCTGATGCTAAAAGTAAAAATTGAAAAAACATTTAAAAAATAATTATTTTAATTTGTTGAAGGGATGTAATTTCCAAGTTAAATTCTGCCTCAGGAATTGTTTAAATGGAGGTAACGTGTATAAGAGAATATATTCCATAAAGAGTAGGAAACAATCTGATGCAGTGACACATCTGCACATTCTGTGATGGTAGGAGAGGCCAGAGGGTCATAAATGATTTAATCTCCCCCCGCCTCCACCCCCCCCCCCCCACGCAAATGCCAACCACAAGAAAATATGCATGTGTTACACACCAACTATTAGGCAACAGGAAAATGTCATAATGACTTGAAGCAAGCAATGTCTCCCGATATGTGCTTGCATATTCAACAAACGCACGTTTTAATAAAACATACAGAATATTGATTGATTATTTTCATTGCTGGAGGTAAATGTACGATTAAGACTAAGACATAAGATTTTACATTTCAATTTTTTTCAACAATGACAATTTTCTACAATTTTCTATTCTTTATTTTCAAGATTAACTTAAATACATGTACATGTATATTTCAATCAAGTTCAGAACCAAGACTTACAATTCAGTATCACACTTAACATAATAAAAAAGAGACAGGTAAATTTCAAAACTACTACATTTAATAATACAGGGATGAGACAGAGATGTTCCCTAAAAGGGGCAAGATTAAATGGGGGTCCGGGGGTGAAAGCCTCCTTTCCGCAGATTACTTTAGAATATATTTACGTAAAATGACACGTTTTGCTTGCATTTAAATTCTAAATTTGAGGAATATTTGTTATCCCATTGTCCCCCCCCCCCCCCCCCCCCCTACGTCTTGAAATCTAGAAATCAGCGGAAATTTGCTGATCGGCAGAGGAATCTCATCCACTTACCAAGGAAGCTGGGCTAAAGCTGTAGTGAAAATAGTACAGCACGTAAATACATCAGTACTACATCTGATAAGTACTACATAAATTTTACTATTATTATTTGAATAAGGCAATAACATGGAACATGAAAATATAAGATAATTAACAATCTATATAACAAATGTATGCACATGCAAAACCAAATCTCACATAGAATTCAACTCCACACGAGTCAAAAAGTGAGTTTGGGTGAAAATGTGCAACTCCTCTTCTACTGTCCAATGCACCAACCTCTGCCATCGACCCCAGCATAGAGAGAGGATGGCAAGGGAAGGTACATGTACATAGAACAGTAAATAAGGTAGTTAATCTCTGATGACATAAAATCACATTCAACCATTGCTCAGGTGATGCGAGGAACGGTCATCAATTGCTTAGTGATAATGTGCTGTGTAATAGCTCTGTTTCTTACATTCATCAGTTAGAATTGATTACTAGGGCTAAAATTACCAGATCAATTCCAATGATTTCAGGTTCTTCCTCAAGTATCCATTATACACAGCAAACTCAGTAACCAACTATGACCACAAATCCCTAGCAGATAATCTTGTTTTTCTACAAGAATCATCTAGATTTGAAGATCAATGACCATCACCATTACTGTAATTATGTGCCCAAGTTTGACCAAACATCTGTTTACCTGAGCGGCTGCTCTGTGGATGTAACTCTGGAATCGATCAACATCTAGCTTACTGTCAAACACCGGTGTCTCCTCATCCTCCTCCTCCTCATCCGTTTCTTCCTCCTCCTCAGAGTCTGTATGAGATAAGGGGTTTGGCACGTAATAATAAGTGGATTTAAAAATGAAGCTTAACACAGCGATCTCTTTGCCAATACTAATCTTTATCTCTAAACAAAAGATTAATCAAATTTAGTAATAGGTCATTCAATTCTATCACAAGACAACCATGGTAAGTCAAGCACACTGATTGGACGATTACAATCAATCAAGTTTTCCAGCATCAAGAGTCACAAAAATCATCAGAATTATAATTCGGCATGAGGAACTATTCATGCTACACAATATTTTCATGTAGCTGTTGTCACAAACTAACATTTCTTTACTTTTCTTAATCACCCAATGACTTGGAACAAGGGAAGCTTATATATTTAATATAACAAGAATTTGAAACACTCACCATTTTCTCTTTGATATTCATTGAGTGCCGATGGATCCATGACAGATTCACTTAAGACATCCAGGTAGCTAGTGTGAGGGCCTTTCTCAGCGATAGGTCCAGCTCGTCTGTATATAAAATAGAAAATAGTTCCATTACTTCATGAAATAGACGATGAATTGCCCAATTGATACTATACTGCCCATTATCTGATCTGACTATTAAAAACCGATAAGTCACAAAAAATAGGGTGCAAACATGATATTCATTCCTGGACGATTCAGACAGCAATCAACCATTAGACCTTTTCTTCCTCTTTAATTTTTTTTTAAGACCGTAAATTTCAGATTTTTGGGAGGGTCGCAAAGGGCAATACAACATTTTTTTTTAAACGCCTTAGGCTATTCAATTTATTACCTTCTCTCGGCATCTCCTCCAGGTGCCCGAGTGATGTGAGGTATAGCCTTCAATCGCTTTGGATCATCGTAGAAAAGATCCTTGACAACAGACATGACTCTATCTGAGTGAGCGAGGGCATCGTTCAGCTGTTTCTCATCGTAGAGGATCTCACGCAGCAAGCCTGTCTGGTTACCCTCACTTAGGGATCTCTCTTTCTGAGCTGTCAAAAAAACATGAAAAGTAGAAAAAGAACAAGATTTATCAATCTTTCACTGCTGTGACAATGCATGTACATGGTAAGACAACTTAGTACACTATACTTACAAAAAAAATGTTTAAAAAACAGCAAATAACATACAGAAAATACAAGGCATAAATGTTAGCTTTGTTAGAGCATCTAAAATTATAGTCAAAAGAACATGAAAAGTAGAACAAGAACAAGATTTATCAGTCTTTCACTGCTGTGACAATGCAAGTACATGGTAAGACAACTTAGTACAATGTAGTTACAAACAATTATTTAAAAAAAAATAGCATTACATAAATTACTAGGCAATATAACATACAAGACATAACTATTAGCTTTAGATGGTACGAACGATAATTTCATACGAATCTTCGTTTTTCCATTGTCTTCCCGATTTTCCATTGTCTGAAAATCGTTCGTACAGCGTTCGTAGCAGTTTGTAATGGCATTTGTGACCGAGGCTTTATAATACATTACCTGAACAACAATTTCAAGATCATTTACTGATTTAACCTTGAATCAAGTCAGTAGAGATATATACTAACTCTAGGTTCTCATATTATGGTTCTGCCTTTATGAAAGGAACCGATCCTGAATCTTCCCATTTGCAATCCAGACACCTCTTTACAGGGCACTGCTTTTCAACAACTTGAACAAGCTACATGTACATGAACATGTACCTCAAGGTGTCATTCATGAGATGAAATGTGAATGGGACTCAAGAGTGGTATTAGTGTAGTGGAACCAGAAAATAAGAACGCATGCTAAAGTGTATACAGTTCAAACTTCAAAGTCATTCTGCTTTTTCAAAGTCCTGGCAAAATTTCTAACAAAATAGAACAGGCGGTCTATCTTGCCACTCCCTATTAGTACAGGTGTCATAGTCGAGTGGATATGTCACCGGACTGTCGATCACAAGGTCCGCGGTTCAAGTCCCACCGCAGCACTAATGTCCTTTGGCAAGACATTGATCTACTTGAAATGCTAGAGCGCCGTAATGGTAGCTGTGCTAAAGCCAGGGTAATAATCGGGAGCGCCAGGAGTGTCAAGTCTGACAGACATGAGCGCTATACAAAAACCCACTATTATTTTATTATTATCTCATCTTTACAGGCCCTAGTCTACATGTATCTCCTTCGTGCCTGTAGCATTAACTACATTAGGTTATTGTTGAACAATGTCAAACTAGGGAGGCCAATGCCCAAATCTAACTTTTTAATTACAAATTTGTTTAAAATAAAACAAAGATTAAAAGAAAGCATTTACTTTCACTAAGAAAACTCACCCATCTGCCGACTCCAGAAGTTCCATAAAATAGGAGATATCCAGCTTTTAAACACTCCCTTCCTTCTACGCCTGGCCGTACGTAAGAGCCTTGAAACAATCAATTTCATGGTCCCAAAAATTACGTCGAGAATTAGACAGGCCCGAGGGAATGGGCGTGTCATCATGGTCATTGCCCGGACAACAAGTTCAAAACTTCGCGCGAAAGTACATTCATCATCACCGGCTAGCCTTGAATTAGTCGCAGACACCGACACAGTACTAGTACAGGCCGTCCAGGTACGGTAATGGCATGCAAGCCGCAATCGAGCCATGCTAGCCATGCCATGGCATGGAGGGTCAAAACATAATGAGAGAAAGCTCGAAAACCACTCATTGTAAATTAAGAAAATCATTGAAATAAATAAATAGGCCTACCTTAGTTTTGATATGTATTCCAATTATTTCCTCATGAGTAAATATCAATCTGACACTGCATTATCAACGATCGATTATTCCAACTTGCACAGTTGTAGCGAACACAATACGGAATCAAACATGACTGCACGCATTTGATAGACGTGTACTACTGACGGGGATATTTCTCTCCCTCTCTCTCACTAACCATGATGATATCATACACTAAAACACACGGCACACGTTCAAATCATGGCATTCATTACACTTCTCAATTGGAGTATAGACTGCTCACGTAGACTTTTTTTTTTTTACTGAAATGTCTTTTTTTACACTTCTCATACATTACTGCACGACACTGGTGTCTAGTGCTGAGAAAAAGGTACTATGTGTGAGACTACGTCAAATTTGTTTTGCGCGCGATGAGACCGGACCTCATACATATTCATATTATGATGTCGCAAGACTTCTATTTTGGGCTGGAACAATGACGTGTCTGTTCACAGTTTTGCTCCCCAATTTGAGATGGCTCTAGCTATGGGTCTCAAACCAACGCAAGATTGACAAAAACATCGTACTCTATCTACCTTCGTATGTGCAGTTTGTAAAAATATGCAATTAAAAAGATATAATCCTTTTTTGTTATATTTTCTAGTTGTTAAAAGTGACATTTGTGCACAACTAATATGTTAATCTCTATCAAAAGTTCTTTGATATTAAATTGATTCCATATTTTTAGGCGCTACCTTCAGTCATTGAGAAGGATTTTAGTGAGCTAACCTCATCGCCCTCTAGGACCCTTCTAGTTTCTCTTGTGCGTCCGCTAAGTTCGTCTGCTAACAGAATTATTGGACTTAAATACATGTACGTCAAAATCTGCAAGATCGTCAACAAATGGTGAAAGACCGTTACAGATCCGTGATAATAGGTATGTTGTGGAGTGTGTAATTGTGTATTTGTTATACATTTTATTCCATAGATATTTGTTTTCTTTTTTTTCCCCGTTTTTTTTCTTCTGGTAATTTTCTGAATTGGACGACGAGCGCACAAATCGTAGGCGTAGAAGCCTTTACGCCCAGGCATTGGCCTCCCTAGTCAAACGCATCCGCTCTCACTCTCGCGACGTCACAAATAAATAATCACATCCAATATCTGCATTTATGTCTTTTACTTCTTGAGCCCTTTGCTCTACGACGATTGGCGCACATCAATGATGGCGGGGATGGTTTAACTGTTCAATTCAATTCAATTCATTTATTGTTCAACCATCAAAATAAGTTACATCAAGAATTTAGAATAACGCAACGATGGTTTGGTGACCCCGGAGAAAGCAGAGCTTATAAAAAGGGGCCACCAATACATAAAAAAGATCAACATTAATTATACCAAAAAATATCAACATCGAACATTAAAGGTACTATGTCCCTTTTGCAGCCAACCTCAAATTCTGTAGAACTTTGCAGGAATTATGAATATGTCATGTATGTCCTATCTGTGAAATTTAAACGTTAGCAGTGTCCTCATATTCAAATTATGCAAGGAAACCCGTTTACTTGCTAGACTTCACTGTCATACACTATTGAGTGACTGACTGGCTTTTTTTCTTCTTTGGTAATAACATGTACATGAAAAGAGTTGTAAAGGGTACATGAGCATTTGTCTACATCAATAACCCACTTCTTGTGATGGCCAAGATTAAACTGATTGAATCTTTGCGCAGCATAAAATGTATGACCATTCGGTACAATTGTCTGAAAATCGAGACTATTACTTTTGGGCTCTATAGTCCTAAAGTCGATTTGACAACTAATAGTCGTTATTTTCCCACTTGAAGACATTTTCAAGCCCCACCTTTTTTAGGGAAGTTCTAAATTAGTATTATCTTTCAAATGCAGTTGGAATTTAACTTTTTCATTTTTTAGGCCTGCAAATGGGACATAGTACTTTTAATATAAACAAGGAAAAAAAAAAAAAAAAAGAGAAGTACACTTCTGCAGCAGCAGCAAAAAACTGTATCTATCTACATGTATATAAAAGGGCAGTACAAATGAAAGCGAACAAGAATATCAAGAATATATTATAAAGAAGGTAAGATTTCCCTGCTTAGCTTTTTAAATCTGGAAAGAGTTGAGCTGTTTTTGATATTGTCGGGGAATTCGTTCCATAACTTAGGAAAATGAATTATAAATGAATTTGAGGCGACGGAAGAACGAACCTGAGGTAAGTGTATTAAATTACTTTGGCGAGTTTGGTAAGAATGAATTGAGGAATTCAAAACAAAGATATCGCTAAGGAGAGGAGGCAAGATAGTAATAGGACAAATGAACAAATGAACAATGTAGTATCAGTTCGTTAATTTAAATGCTAAGTTAATTAATCAAAGAATAATCAGGCAAATTAAGTCGGGTGTAAACACCTCTCCTGTAATGACATGTAACAATTTACATGAATGAATTGCTTATAACAAGCATGATCACAAATAGTATAATAGTGCTTTAATCACTTGACAAGTAATTTAACACAGGAACATGGGATAAAATATATCTAAATCACAAAGTACTAGGAAGAACAAAGGAATTATATAGATATAAATGATAGTGCCTCTCGGCGTCTGCTTCCCGTGTTTCTCTCACAAACTTCTTTAACATAATTCCAATTTCGATATATGCCTAAATACAATGCACTACACAGAAAAGTTATAGATACAACACTTAAAGTTATTAAGTGAATTAGAAAGGTTAAAGTATTTAACTCACCAACTGTTTTTCTATCCAAGCTTAACAATCTTGCAAATATTATTGTCAGACTACCCTTGCTTATGCTATGTTGGCTCAAAACGTAGTGACCACTCCCTGTTCTGGCTAGTGGTATATATATATCACAGTGTTACATGTATTGAGACTCATGCCCCTTTCGGTCAGCTAATGTCCTTGTAGGTCAAAAGGGTCAGACATTGAAGAATGTGAATTCTGACTGAACATACATGCCACACTGTACATTAATGCCTACACTATAACACACACAGTATATGAATACTTTTTTGGAGAATATGAGTTTAAAGGGAAATATTGTACATGGGTATGTGGTTAATTTGTAATATTAATGTTTCTGACACTACAGTGCCAATACACGAGGCGCCCTTTTATCCTTTCTTCTGGCATGTTTATGTTAATCCAGAAACATACATGTAAGAGTGCAGAACACTAGCATCACATAAAAAAGAGGTAAAGCAATCCACCACCTTTAATACTACATGTACATGCCTGATTGCTATATCAGGCAAGCAGGAATGCAAGATATCAAACGAAAGCTACAAAGTCATTTTCATTACATTAGGATGGTACAAAAATCTACTAGCAATAGAACATTTTCGTAGTGTAACTACGTTTAATACGGAAGTCTTTGTGAAGTGCCGAAATACAAATTATTTCATTCACCTGATAAGAATAATAGTATTTCAATAGTCAGAATGCAAACTGCATATACTAAGTGTTGCTAGGTAGGGCAAGCCATTCTTTTTGTCCTAGCTGGCAACAACTTCAGAGCTGCCAACCTTTGGAAATAGTTTGGAGTGAGACATATTGCGAGGGAGCGAAGCAACCAAGCCCGAGGGCGCGAAGCGCCCGAGGGGGGGATGGTGTGGAAGGGGGTGTCCCCCCCCCTTCGACGGTAGGGAGCTTTTACAATTTTGCAATTGAAATGGTGCAATCTGGTGCATACTTTAACCCTGATTCCACAAATACATAATTCCACATAATTCCTGATTCCACAAATACAGGATTCAAATAGGTTAATTGATTTCATGAAGTACACTGACCTTGAAAAAATACAAACTTCCACATTTGTAAGTGCATTATTTCAAATCAACTGTCTTTATAAGCTTAGCAGTTGAACCTCAGACACAGTCACACTCTCAACACACTCTTTTTGGAAAAAAATTAAATCAAAATTTCGTTCTCAATAGAATATGCACAGAACATAGTTAATATAACTGCCATATCAATTATATACAAGCACCCTTCCAAAAATTATTCTTACTCTCGTATAAACGATCGAAACCATGAATTTCAATATTTCAAGACAAGAGTTTAAACTCACCTGTACCGGCTGAAGCCTGAAGTACTGTACCATATGGCCCATTATCCGATCGCAAACACTGAGCCACCCGGGCCGGGCCGGGCCGGGCTGGGGGCCGGGCGCGATGAACAGCGATGACAGGCCATGGCATCGACACTCGCATGTCGTAATAGACTTTTTTTTTTTTTTAGTTTCTTTTTTCGGGGTTCAGCGTGAGAGCTTGAGAATGGGGTGAATTGCGTGAGACTCACGCAGATTGCATGAGAGTTGGCAGCCCTGCAACTTACATGTATGTATTCAGTTCTAATTCTGTCAACCAGTATTGAAATACTATTATTCTTATCAGGTGAATAAAATAATATGTATCTAGCCACTTCACAAAGATGTATCCATTAAATTTGGTTACATTACAAACATAGTCTATTGGGATAAGAGCTGTATGAGAGCGATGTTGTAGCAGGCACTATGAACATGACGGACAAAGAAAGAGGACATAATGTAAAAATGTGTAGAACAGGTGTAAACATGCATATTCACCTGTTCTACTTATTTTACATAATAGCAGTGAAGGGATGTTCCTTTGTCTACCACAGCAATTGTTGATGGTAGAATGAGGAACTGTATATTTTGTCCTCTTTCTTTGTCTGTCATGTTCATAGTGAGGGTTGTAGCATGATTGTCAGGGGGGGGGGGGGGGGTTAATTACACTGTTGTGGCATGGGAAGGGTTGGTTCATACATCTACATGTTTCCAGTGTGACTGTACATGTACATGAAGCTGTGAATCTAAAGATCAGAACTGTACTCTAGGATGTATGCAAAAGCTCAGCAGAAAACGATAAATATATAAAATCACACTGATTTCTAGTGCAACAAATACATACCTTTCAGTGCAGCCTTTCTCCTTTTCTCTTCCTTGATGACGTCTATATTAGTTGATTGATGGACTGCATGGCGGCGATCCTATGCGAATAATAAACGATTGAAAGGAAAAGGTCATTAAAATTCATGAGAACTTCATGTTACTATTTCTCCTACATTCCTAACTGTTTCTGTTTGATAATAGGTCTACTTTATACTGAAGCAACACCTGCCATAAGTTGGTCACATACATGTAACATGGGCATGCTATGCTTTATAAAAAGTGCAAATGCTGTGCCATTGTTATGTAGTACTTGTATCACTCCCCCCTCCTTTCAGTCACCTTCTCCCACCTGCTCCATGATAAAACAGAACCCCATTATCCCATTACTTTTATTATAAACATTTGACCATTAATGACCACCCAAGATTTAGCTTCAAGGATCGAACCACATTCCAATAACTATGACTCACACCATGGAGATATAAGAAGATGCTCACACTAGGCCAAAACCCCAGTCACTTGCACTCTCCACTTAATACCAATCCCCATAATACCATGACAACCCCTGACCATTAACCAATCAAAGCATGACTTATTCCCAAATGATAACGCCCCGAGAACTTGAGAATATAAGGAAGGCTTCTCAACTAGAGAAGGGAACTGAGATAGACTACAGAGACTAGAGAGAGATAATATTTTGTATCTCGTATTCTAGAGATTATAATTGTGATAATTGCGTCAAGTACACTGTATATACGATGAATAAAGGTTTCGTAAATTGTAACAAGAACTAGTACAGTGTCTTTATTTATGCTCCTCGCCTCCTGCAATCACCGATCCCTACACGACACCATATTGAATCACAAAATGATACGATTGCAAGTTAAATGTATAGCACAACCTTTTATTCTTTAACCAAACTCACCAATTCATCCTTGTTGAGTTTATGGACAGTCAGGTCACTGGTTGTGCTCTGTATAAGAATTAGAATAAAAAGATAATAGCATACACTGACTTATGGAAGTATTAACAATCTCACAGCATGTGGCCATCTGTTAGATAAAGAAAATG
>JAVYIG010008698.1:0-86409 GCA_035222895.1 Strongylocentrotus droebachiensis | reverse complement strand
ATAAGACAAAATTATTTGTCAGTAGAGGGTGTATGTTGTAATTATGTTCTTATCTGCTGCTTTCCTTTATGTTACATACTAAATTTGTTTCAATTTGATGGTTATAATACAGTTACATGAACATTGATATTCATGTCCCAAATTATGTTGTAGGTGAGCTAAAAAATCAAGCAAATAAGGTATTCTTATTATCTTAAAGGACTGGTCATGCGATTGCATTGTGAAAGAAACGTTGTGGAATCCATCAGAAAAGGTCCATCATCTAGCACAAGTATTGGTGTGTGCTGCAAGGTTCTGGAATCATCAAAATGATAAGAAATTTGGCCCTGTCTTAGTAAAGTTACAAGCACTGTACACAGAAAGATGTGTATGGGACTACCCTATATCTATCCAGGCCGGATCGATATGATAATTTACCAAATATATCAATTAGTAGGCGGTTACCCAGGGAAATTTGTAACATCACATATTAGTCAAAACATATTCTTTCACATGATTGGTAATAAGAGCTTCCATTTCATTTTTTGAGAGGGGGCGTTTCCAAAACTGGTCTATACCTTTAATATCGTCTACATTTTTGCTTTCTTTTCAGCCTTGTGTGCCAACAGCACAGAGACCAACCCAGACACATTGCTGAAGAAGCTGGACAGCAAGGAGTATGTTGTTGAACCAGGTCAGTCTAAATATAATAATAATATGGATATTTATATAGCACTGCGATCCTCCAGGCTCTGTCGCTCATGGCGCTTTACACATATTACCCTGGTTATAGCCGAGCTGCCAAAGTAATTAGCGCTCAAGCATATCAGGTACCCATTTACACCTGGGTGGAGAGTGGCAAATGTAGGTTAACGACTTGCCAAAGAATATTAGTGCCTCGGCGGACTTGAACCTGTACCTTGTGATCTGCAGTCGGGTGACTTATCCACTAGACCACAACACCTCTATATCACAGTAAATAATAATTTTTTAAACCTGATAGTAATAGTAACCAACTCATGATGATCACAATGTGATACAATAAGGGAGTTTACAGATAGCACATGGTACAAATGACCCCAAATATCCACAGATCTTTTACACATGGAGAAGTTCCACTTTGAGCATCTTAGAATAATAACTGCCAAAGTCCTAGATGTGCTTCATGATTACCTTTTGTTTGACCTCTTGAAAATAATACTTCCACCTGCGTATCATAGAATGTACCCTTGGTGCATAAATGAATAATGTTACATAACTTTCATGAGCGCATATCCAGTATTCATCTCTGTGGGTTTTACCATTTTGGTACAAATGACCTTTATCTGCCCATGCGCAGATTGTATCTGTAAACTCCCTTATTGACAAGATTAGCGTATCGTATACACTGACATTTCAAAAGATTTTTTAATTGCTTTTGTGCAAGATGAATGAGTACAGTGCCATAGGGGAATAAGCCGCTCTCAATAGAAAGGTGAGGGGGGGGGGGAGAAAAAAAGGAGGGGTGGGGGGGGGGGGGTGATCATTCATATTTCATTTGTTTACTAAGACTGCTGACCCACACTCCTTGTAATGCTAGTGCCTCTCAATGAATGTGCCTATGCTACATATTCATGTATGTCACTGTGAGCAACAAACGGAATCCACAGTTGCTGTTGCAAGTTCTCGCAAGATATTCCATTTGATGATTGACATTATTGGCGTCAAGTAACACCTGGCTGGAATGATCCCCAGGGAGTGGAGATTGTGCACACATAGTGTGCGGACAAGCACTGAATCCAATGATGGGGGTAATAGTATATCTGTAAAGTGCTTAGAGACATCTGAGATGTATTAAGCGCTATATAAAAGCTGAATATTATATTATTATGATGCTTTTCATGCATCTTTGCAGCTACTTTGCAGTGTCTACAGCCATTAATCCAGTGGGTAGCTGATTACACCATAGTGAGTCTGGCTGCTGTACCCCCTCCAGGGAGCCCTACCAACAGACCAGGGGTAAGTAAGGGGTAACCATCTGATTACAATCCATTGTCCAATACAGATGGGTCCCTGCCTGTTTATAGGAATGTTAGAATTCAGTATGCATCAGGTTACGAGTCCTACCAATGAACCAGGGGTAGAGGTAATCTCAAACACCCATCCCTCCTATTATAGAGACCTACCAATGAACTACTGGTAGGGGTAATCTCAAACGCCCATCCCTCCTATTATAGAGACCTCCCAATCAACTACCAGTAGGGGTAATCTCAAACACCCATCCTTCCTTTTATAAAGACCTACCAATTAACTACTGGTAGGGGTAATATCAAACACCCATCCCTCCTATTATAGAGACCTACAAAAATAACTACACGTAGGGGTAATCTCAAACACCCATCCCTCCTATTATAGAGACCTCCCAATCAACTACCAGTAGGGGTAATCTCAAACACCCATCCTTCCTTTTATAAAGACCTACCAATTAACTACTGGTAGGGGTAATATCAAACACCCATCCCTCCTATTATAGAGACCTACACAAATAACTACACGTAGGGGTAATCTCAAACACCCATCCCTCCTATTATAGAGACCTACAAAAATAACTACACGTAGGGGTAATCTCAAACACCCATCCCTCCTATTATAGAGACCTACCAATTAACTACTTGTAGGGGTAATCTCAAACACCCATCCTTCCTTTTATAAAGACCTACCAATAAACTACTGGTAGGGGTAATATCAAACACCCATCCCTCCTATTATAGAGACCTACAAAAATAACTACACGTAGGGGTAATCTCAAACACCCATCCCTCCTATTATAGAGACCTACCAATTAACTACTTGTAGGGGTAACCTCAAACACCCATCCCTCCTATTAAAAGTCCTTTCAACAAACCAGGACTAAGATTATTTACTCCCATCAGACCCAAATTACATGTAGTTCTACATACAGGCCATGGGTATTTACATCCATTCCTCCTCTAGGAGTCCTAACAAATAATTAGTGTTACCTTTAGGTTTTATCACCCTAACTTCACACAACTAGGTGATAATTTTGTTTGTTTCCATGAAGAAACAAATGCAGTAGATGTAGGCAACATCTACCACTATACATCCTAACTGATCTCCTAGTTATTAGATCAAAATTTGAATTGCACAATGCTCACAAGTATTTAATTTTAATTTTGCTGAGGCAATTCATAGTTTACCACATCATGGGGATGTTTTTCAAAGATCCTTAGTTGGACTTGACAATTATGGAAAGCTGTTAGCATCTTTGAAAATATTTTGTAAAAGTTATTTTGAAAGGCATAACAAATGTTGATTCAAATCATCCATATTTTCTATTAAGAAGATTTCATGTTCTTGATGTGGAATTTATGAAAAGTCTAAAATACTTCAATTTTTGATTTTGAATATATATTTTTTAAGGCTGCAAATGGCTCTCCATATTTTGTAAGTCCAACTTAGAGTTAAATTCGACTTAGGATCTTTGTGAAACACCCCCATGTTTGAATCCTAACCCAGGTGAGCTTGATGCGGGACGTGCCCACCTTGGTGATGTTGAGAGAGCTCCTTCTTATCATCAGGATGTGGGGTCGACTCCAGAAGAACTGCCTTCCTGTTTTCACCACAACAGCAGGTAATTAAGCAAATATCAAATTTGCTTCATCCGTGTAAAAAACAGTTACAGAGGCAGTTAAAGGTTTAAAGACAGTGTCCAAGGACATGAAATCAATGACAAAGGTGTTTGAAAAATTGACAGTACTGTGTTCATAATCAATAGTGAAGTTCAATTTTGTCAAAGTGAGTGTAATATCACATATACCTGTGTGTGTAATGGAAATAACAGATAAGAGTATAATTTTGTGTTAATTATATAAAACCTACAATTCTCATTTTGCAGTAGCTTCCATATTATTAAGTTTAGGAAGAATGCTGTTGATTTCTCCTTAACTAAGTAATTTGGAATGATGCAGAATGTATACCAATTGTCTGAAACATTGCACATTGAAATGTGTATTCACTTGTTTATATTATACATGTTTGCATAGTCATCGAAGTACATTTTGTGAACTACGCAATGCACCAATTTTTCCTGTCTGCTCAAAACCTTTCAATCAAATAATAATTTATGTTTCCACATCACAATTTTATATTTTCAGATGACCCTGATGTGCTAATACCAAGTCTCTTCAGACTGGTCTCTCAGATATGGGTACACTACCATGACAAACAACCCACAGAACTGGATGAATCACTCATAGGTAAGGTTAGCTACATTTAGACAAGTGTTCTCGCCAGTGCCAAATGGGCTATGAAATAATGGTTAATTATTATATTTATTATTAATCAATCTATCGAAAGATATTTGATATACCGCCTTTTCCTTGCGGTTACAACACGCTGCACACACGCTCCACAATGTTTAGGCCACTTATAAACAAAAGTTAGGTACTTCTCAGAGATCAGTTAAGTATATGTATATGAAGGCTGGTCATAACTTTATCATTATCATTCTCTCAAAATTACAATAAACTTGAGCCCAGCTATGCTGAAATTCTGTAACTTGATTGACATTCACATTGAGGTATATTTCATATGTATTGTAATTTGTTTTATTTGCAGTGTTGTAGTTGTTTTGTTGATATATAACTGTTTATCATTGTATTTTGTTTGTTATAGCGCTGAGAGACTTCAGTGGTAAGCGCTTTATAAGCACCGTTTTTATTAATATTATTATTATCATCATCTTATTGTTGTTTCTGCAGATGAATGCACCCTCCTACCAAGTCAAGTAGGTGTACCTCCCTGGGATCTATCTCCTGTCACTGAAGGTAAGCTTTATACTCAGGAGACGCAATGACTCAGTGGTAGAGCAGTGGTCTCGTAACCGGAGGTCCCAGGTTTGATACCAAGTCGATGCGCTAGTGCCCTTTGGTAAGGCATTAATCCATATTACCAAGTCCCTCGGAGAGAACTTAAGCCGTCAGTCCCCTGGCTGCTTATTTACAAGCATACACATGTTTTCTTAGCAGTCAAGTAAAACAAATCATCAAACCAAACCAAACTAAAACACAACTCACTTCATTAATGTTCTGCTGAGGGCCAAAAGTGTGTTATATCATGTATATGTTCTTTTAAAGAGAGGTAAAGATAGTGGATTGACGGGTTTCCATGTACAGAAGTTCATAATTCACTGACACCAGACTTGGTGAAAATACCATTATAGGGTGTACAAGTCTGCACACAGCAAACCTGTAAGCCAATCGAGAAATACCCCCTCGTCTCTTGGAGAGTCTTGTCTTTGGGTGATGCAAATATCAGATAAGGACTTTACCATATGGGGAAAGGCAGAGCATAACATAAATGGCTTTTGGTCATAAAAAGGAGGCTAATCCTGGTGATTGACAACATGTGTTATTGGATAAACACCTAAACAGGTGTATAATTCCCCATGGGAGCCCTCTAATATGTGTTTTTACTGTCCTTCTGGTTCTCAATGAAAAGATAGTGTGTGATGTAGATACTTTTATGTTTATTCAAAGGTATCGAACCCCATACCAAAAGACGTTAAAAGACAGGAGTTGCTGCTACCTTGTTTAGCGTTCAACAATAAGGGATAGAACAATGTAGATCTGGCGCTGCTCAGTGGCTGCCGGGCTCACGATCAATTGGGCAAAAAGAATTTCCATTTTTTCGGTTTAACTTAATAACATTTAGAGTGGACTTTAAAAGATTATTATTATTATTATTATTATTATTATCTGGATTCCGGTATTGATCGACAGAAAATAAATTTCTTTGGGTGTATGATCAGCAATGCCACCTCAGCTCCAACTATGATTATTATTACTTTTCTTATTTATTACTCAATGAACTCAGGTTATACAGGTAAGATTCACGTACGACACGGCCAGTCTTCGTTCCAGTTTGGCACCCTGCCGGGGCGTATGATCAGCATTGCCACCTTCAGTCTTGGTCCAGAGATCTACACTAGGTCACTGACAGACCGGCTCCATCAGAAGTTTGATGTGGTGCGCAAACTCAGTCTCGGTGTCACCCCACACAAAGAGATCAGAAGATGCTCCAGGTTCGTACCTCCATTTTAATTTCCATTCTTAAAGGTGAAGACCAGTTTTGGAAATGCCCCCCTCTCAAAAAATGAAATGGAAGCTTTTATTACCGATCATGTGAAAGAATATGTTTTGACTAATACGTGATCATACAATTTTGCCGAGAAACCGCCTACTAATTGATATATTTGGTAAATTATTATATCTTTTTGGACCTGATAGGTATAACGCACATGTCGCGCACGTGTGCGTAGTCCCATATACATCTTTCTGTGTACAGTGCTTGTAACTTTACCAAGACTGGGCCAAATTTCTTATCATTTTGATGATTCCATAACCTTGCAGTACACACCAATACTTATATGCTAGTAATCAACCTTTTCTGATCGATTCCACAACATTTCTTTCACAATGCAATCACATGACCAGAACTGGTCTTTATCTTTAACCAATTCTGTGTTGTGGTTGGAAAGTTCAACCACAACTAATGCTTATGTTCTACTATGCATGTATTCTCGGATTTTTATGCCTCCGTTACGAAGTAGCCTGAGGCATTATGTTTTCGGGTTGTCCGTCCGTCCGTACGTACGTACGTCCCGTTTTCGTGATCACGTTATCTAAAGAACCGATTGATGGATTCCTGCCAAACTTTGGTCATGTATGAATCTTGCAGAGCCGATGAACTGATTAGATTTTGGGGTCACGAGGTCAAAGGTCACAGGGCTCATTATGTATGCAAAAACAGCTCGTGATCGCGTTATCTGAAGAACCGATTGATGGATTCCTGCCAAACTGTGGTCATGTATGTATCTTGCAGAGCCAATGAATTGATTAGATTTTGGGGTCACGAGGTCAAAGGTCAAAGGTCACAGGACTCATTATGTACGCAAAAATAGCTTGTGATCGCGTTATCTCAAGAATCGATTGATGGATTCCTGCCAAACTTAGGTCATGTATGTTACTTGCAGAGCCAATGAACTGATTAGATTTTGGGGTCACGAGGTCGAAGGTCACAGGGCTCATTATGTACGCAAAAACAGCTCGTGATCGCGTTATCTCAAGAACCGATTGATGGATTCCTCCCAAACTTAGGTCATGTAATTCATGTTACTTGCAGAGCTGATGAACTGATCAGATTTTGGGGTCATGACATCAAGGTCAAAGGTCATGCGGCTTATTATGTATACAAAAATAGCTTGTGATCGTATTATCATTAGAACAGATTGATGGATTCCTGCCAAACCTAGATCATTTATGTATCTTGCAGAGCCAATGAGTATATTATAAACATAGTTGGTATGGTCATACCGTTTATGAGTATAAACGGTATGACCATACCAACTATGTTTATAATATACTCATAATTATGGAGAACAAACTATATTGTAATATTGTTTCAATAAGCTGCAGATATACTCCCTTCCCTTTTCCTTGTCTTTTGTAGTTAACTGTGAGTATCGGTTCATGTATCCCTGTTATCCCCCTTTCCCTGTTTTAGCGTGTATTTGTATTTTATAAACTTAACTTTAGTTAATTATGTCATGTTTAGTTTAAGGAGCCTTTCCACAACAAGCTCTGCTTTTCCATAGGCTCCGCCACTGTATCTCTTAAGTTAAACTTAATGGACAATATTCTGAATAGTGTGTACCGGTATTGTATGTACATGTATAAAATAATCATTTTAAATATGTTGTTACACTCTTTGTAAAATGAGATATTGTGGAAACCAATAAACTATCTATCTAAAACTGAGTAGATTCTTGGTTCAAAGGTCAAAGGTCATGGGCTCATTATGTATGCAAAATAGCTTGTGAACGCATTCTCATTAGAACTGACAGATGGATTACTATTTAACTCAGGACATCTGCAGAGCCAATGAACTGAGTAGATTTTAGGGTCATGAGGTCAAAGATCAAAGGGTCATATATGTATATGAGAAATTGCTTGTAATCACGATATTCTGAGAACCTGTTAATGGATTACAATTGAACTTGAATTTGAAAAATGTCTTCCGTTTTGGTTTGTAAAATTGCTCTATGGCGGAGGCATCATTTTCGACTGCGCGCAGTCAAATTCCATCTAGTTTAAATCTCTTTCTTCTCTTTGGAGCAAGAGGGGTGTTAACTTGTCATCTTTAACACACAGGTAATGCCCTTCTGGCTCTGAACGGACAATTGTTCTTGCTCTGAAGGAGGAACAGGGTGATAGCTTGTAAAGGTCATTTCAATAGCTGGCATTTACATGTACAGCCTAATTTAACAATGAAACATAGATTAAGACCCCAACTTTGACCCTAATCATGAAATCTCAAAGTGAAAATCTTTTTTATTTCATGTATTTAGTGTTTTTCACAATAGTCGGACAGTACGTGTAATTTTTTGTGACAATCTGATGTTATTTTCATTTAGAGGTTGAAAGTAGGTGGTAATTTAGCTATTGAAACCCCTAGGTAATACTTCAGTCACACCTTTGCGTATTTGGCTTACGTATTGCTGCATATTTATGGCAAGCCGTTTTAACATTTATTCCTATTTCTTGATATCAAGAATAACTATTGCTTTACAACAGAAAATTATTTCTTGATATCAAGACATTGGTATAAATGTTAAAAACGGCTTGCCATAAATATGCAAGCCAAATACGCAAAAGTGTGACTGAGGCATTAGGTAGCTTATCAAATTCTTTTTGCACCATTACACTTTACTAAGCTACATGTACCTAACCAATAGGCCTTCTCCATCTGTTATCCTACAGGTGTTCTTGTATCTCCTTGATGCCCCCGGTAACCCAGCAATCATCCACCGTCCGCGTGGTGTGGGAGAAACGCTGGGAGAGGAACTGTTTATGTGGCGGCCTTTGGCGGACAGTGACCGTCCATCCTGCGTAATGTTGGTTTATTCATCTTCATTCATGAAAATTCTTATAATGTAATGATAAAGATGTAACATAAAACCCGGGACTGAGATTTAAATTGCATTGGATGCATCTCATGCAGAGTTACAATGACAATACACAAGAATAATAAAGGAAAAGAAAACATAACATCAGTTTTTTTTCTCGCCTGCATAGCAAAAGCAAGACATAGGGGCCGCTTTTCCGGTGACGACGGCGGCATCTATAATTTTGAAAGTATAAGTTCTCATTCAATGAAACTTAGACTAAAGGGTTATCAAGTATCCCCAATCATGTGAGTAGAATTTCAGGTCGCAAAGTCAGAGGTCATTTCAGGTCAACAAACTAAGATCAACAGTATGTTGTGGCATCAACATCAAAACTTAAGCAAAGGTTAAGATTTTGAATTTTTATCATGATTTTACATTTCCTATTCCATGAAACTTGAACACAAGGGTTATCAAGTTTCCCCAATCATGTGATTCGTCTTTTAGGTGACAAAGTCAAGGTCAAATGTCATTCTTACTGTAATGTTTGATGACATTAATGCTGAATAATAATACAACATAGTTCTCACTCAAATCTGTGGGTTTGCGTGCGCTCAGTTAATCCCTTTTCTATGGTATGGTATCTTTCCGTAGTCAAATCCACAAGGAAGTATCTCGCGATACTACAATCTTCACATCTTTGAGATTGAATGTTACATTGTAAAAAACTTCTAGTTTTACCACAATAACTGACCTTAATTTTCAACAGTTTGTCTGTCTATTAACATACCGGAAGTAACTTGGACATGTATGTCTAGAATATGTTAAATAGGTGTACAGTCATGATTAAATTAGTTTTTTTGACTTAATCCTTTATTTTGTTGTTTCTTTCTTTCTTCTAACGAATAAATTACATCATTATACAACAGTCTTATTGATGTAATATGTACTTGTAAAACCCAAATGTTAGAAAATCATAAGCCAATGAAACAAAGACAGTTAAACTGTCATAAACCAACCTTTTGTTTATGATAACTTCAAACACTTTCAAATCTAACTTTTGATAGAAACTTATAAAACAATTTCTAGTACATGGTTCCTCTTTATTCCAACTTTGCTGCTGACATCATTTTTCAATGCCATAATTACCTTCTATTGACTTCTCTTTTTACACAATGAAACCAACTCGCACATATTAATCCTGTTTAACAGAAATGGCAAACATCAAATGCCCTCTTTATGAATAACATTTGCAATCGTCTCTTCTTGTGTTCTAATTACAGAAATTACCTTGAATCAGGAAAACATTACTTCAAGTTCCATGTTATAAATGATGTATGCATAAAATTACCAAAATAGTTTTTGTAGCTGAAAATTCCATACAAAAATACAAACATGTGAAACAAAACATATTTCATAAAATATGAAACATGTTCTTTGTCAAACACATAATCTACTGAATAACAAATTGTCTATTGTCCATTTTCACAGTGCAAATGGGAATTTTTTTAAACATGCCAAGTTCAACTGATAATCTCTTTTTGTGCTCATTAAATTTTCTCTCATCTGGAATAATCTCTCAAATGGGGTGGTGGAATGCGATTGCGAGTTGGATTTCGTTGTGGTGCTGGACGGTTATTGTTAGCTGGCAGGTCATTGTAGCAAAAGTCGATTTTGTCCAACATATCTGGATCATCGTTTACCATGTGAGATCCTTGATGAATCTTAAAACGTGATGAATTGCGTACTACTCTCTTTGAACCATGTTCTGCAATTATCATTGAACCACGTATTTCCACAACTTTCAAGGTCGCGGATCGAACAGTGATAGAAATTTTCTGACATGACCATCACGTTTCACAAGAACGATGTCACCTGGTTTTTAAGCTGTGATTTTTGGAATGACATGTGCTTTCCCGCATGCACTTTCATTTGACGCTTCTTGGCAAAATTGTGATAGCAAATTTCCTGATCACTTTCCTCGGTGGTCTTTGGCTGAAGAAGCCATGTGCGGAGTGGACGAGGATCAGGGTCTTTCTCCCGCAGGTAAGCTATTCCCCATTGCTTTCCTTCTTTCCTTGTCAAAGACCGGATCATCTTTTCCTCCAGAGCTTCTTGCTCGGTGAGACGACTATCATCACACTGACATTGTTTTTCATTGACTCCCTCTGCCTCTATCATACAAAAGTCAGTGAGATCTACAGGATTAGCCAATTTCACATGCAACACTTCTCTGTTGTATGTATCTTCTTGGGGTGTTTAACCATACACAACAACCCACCCTAACAGTGATTTTCTAGCACAGTAGTCCCCTGCTTCTCTGACTTCTCCACCGTGCATCCTAGCATAATTTAGGTCATCCAGGATTTCAATTGGTCCACTATCTCTTTGAAGATCATGTTTCTTCAGTCTGAACTTCCTTGCCATATCATCAAGTCTTACTTCGACTGCATCCTCGCTGATTATATGAATTCCAACGGCCGTTATGATAATCGGCTTACCATCTCCTCCTTTCTTTCTGATTGGCACTCTGTACTTCTGCGTCTGCACGACTTCTTAGTGATCCTCCAATCTTCAACACAGTTATGATAGTAGGAGTACCTCTTAGCTGCAGCTCTGCTGCTACCTGTTGTCTTATCAGGCTAATCTGTGCCCCTGAATCTAGTAATCAATTTCCTCTCTTACTCTTTCCCTTGCTAACGATTTCCACTCTTACTATTGGCAGCAAAGCTCCTTCCATGCTGACCACTGCGACATCCACTTGACCAGTGCGAGTTCGGTTTCCACCTTGACTTTCATTCTTATCATCTGTGTGCAGTAAAGGATGGTGGAAAAACCTGCACCTTTCTTCATTACTTTTCTCAGAGCACTGTCGTCTTCTCTGGTATGTCGACATCCGGTGACCACGACCTGCCTTTTTCAGGCAACTGAAGCAGGCGTAGTTTTCTTTCACTATATTCAGTCTCTCATACGCTGGTTTTGAAGTTAACCTCTAGTAGTAAATCAAGTCTTTATTAGAGATCATGTACACAAAAACCAGGCCCGTCAACCCAGTGGGTCAGGCGGCAGGTTATAATGAACAATTTACAATAGCAAAGTACATTAACAATAACAATACAAGTTACAGTGTAATAATATATGTGATAACAAGGAGCACCGGGATAGAGCGAAAGGAAAAGGAAGATGAGAAAAGGAGAAAAGGAGAGGAAAACAGAAGTGGTATAGTACAGGACAGGGTAAAAGAAGAAGATTGCAACATTATGATGAGGAAGGAAAGATCCCCACATGATACTTATATGAATAGTGTATAATTGAATCGGGATAAATTGCGTATTACGGTAAATATTGTCATTTCAGTACAGAATGGTTACAAGTTCATTGATAAACAGGAAATGGTGAAAAATTAATGTATATGGTCATTTTCACGGTAAAGGGTGTAACTTTGAAATTTGGACATTTTTTTCTCTAGTGATCTCATAAAGCTACAGAATTCAAAGATATTTTGGCATATGAGTAACCTACTTGGGTGCTACCTTGGGTAGCATAAACTTCTTCAGGGATTACTTCGTTAAATTTTGGCAGGCACATAAGTACCCTAAATGTGACCCTTTTGATGTACACAAAATACATAGACATTTTTGTAAAGCCCTGCATTTTTTTTAGGAACAGCGAGGATTGTTTTTGTTATGCAGAATGTGAAGTTAGATGTTCAATAAAAAGTGCCAAAGAAGTTGTAACTGTAACTGCTCCTCTATTTTTGAGAACAGAGGGTTGTTATTTGTCGTTTCGGAGACTTCATTTTCCGTTAACAATAGTTAACAAACTTCATAGCAAGAGCTCTGGTTTGAAAAGTGCTTTCTACCATTTCATTTGTTCTTGATATAACACTTGATATCTATACTTCCAACTAATGACAAAATTTGTCTGATCATGTTGCTTGTAAGAATTTTTTAAAAACTTGACTGAGTCGCGCCATTTTTCCGTTAGCTGAATTGAAGCCTCCGAAACAAACTATTCAGACAGCTTGTACAAATATGAATATAGGAACTTATCCAATCATTATATCAAAATGTAGCATTAGGACCCCTAAATCACTTGTCAAAAAATAGCTGAGATATTCCATACTGTTAAAAAATAACAGACAATACAAACTTTCCGTTAGCACTTGAAGCCTCCGAAACACTTGAAGCCTCCGAAACAGCAAAAAGATTATTTTTCATTTTTTAAATACCTAGACCGATGTGTTTCATGTTAAATCTGCATGGCAATCATAGGTTAGGATGTGCAGGCTCCCTTGAAGTTGAAAGTAAATAGATATCCAGTTAATTTTTTTCAAGACTTACTAATAACCAAAAAAACTTGTTTCGTAGGCTTCAAACTGTAGTTAACACCATATTTTTGGCTATTGTGGTTTTATAGATAGGGGATTGTTTACAGTTTTCTTATTGAATGTTTGGTTTTGGTCTATTAAAGGACAGGAATGTGTTAGATGTTATTGGCTTTTTATATTTTTAGTGATTTACAAATAGTCAGTATTTCAGAAAGAAATTTTCCACCAGTACTAGGAGTATTCACCTGTTTCAAACCTTGATAATGTAAGAATCATTCACCAAATAATAAAAAAGTTTATACATATAAATCTTCCAAGCTTTATGAATATTTTAATATATAAAGTATTAAAATGAATCACTATATTTTCCCAAATTATAAGACATCCATAATATTTATCCAATTTGTTTCGGAGGCTTCATTTAGTGTTAACAACATGTATCATATGGTCTTTGCCAACCCCAAATGGCATAGGCCATGCCATCCAAAGACCATTTGTAACAGTAGGAGAGAAATTTGGTGGGCAAAGAACCCTCTAGAAATGTTAGGGAAGCAGTGTGTACAACCCCTTTTAAGACAATGGAATAATAATAATAATATTTGGTTCTTGTGTAGCACATATTGAACGTCTCTATGCGCTTCCAAATATGGAAATTATTACCCCGGCTTTAGCATGGCTTCCATTACGGCGCTTAAGCCTTTCAAGGAATTAATTCCTGCCAGGTACCCAATTTACCTCACCTGGGTCGAGTGTGGCAAATGTAGATTAGTGTCTTGCCAAAGGACATTAGTGCCGCGGCAGGACTCGAACTGCGGACCTTGTCCATGACAATAGACCATGAAGATCATGAAGATATTGACAAGGTTACAGCAACATGTGCTAGCAACATCTGATACTAGATAGCATCTCTTCCAGACAGGCATGAACACTACAGACAGTTCTCTCATTTCCTTACTGTTATCCACAAGAATATAGAGGTAAGAACTGTATATTTTGTCCTTAAATTACTTAACTTGTACTTTTTTTTATGGGTCATTGTAATGGAACTGATGTGGGAAAGTTTTTGAAGTTTAGATTTGTCACTAAAAATATAGTAAGGCGTAGTTACGATCTGTATTGTACATTGTACATGTACCTTTATCATACTCAATGTTTGTGGTTTTAAAGGTCGGTGACATCCAAATATACCGGTAGTTTGATTCCTGTTGATGTGCAGCCTAGAAAAATGCTCCAAATCTCATTCATCTTGTGACATCATCTGTAAATCATTAGTGAGCTAACAAGAGACAGTGGTATGTATAATAGCTTAACCAGAGCTGATCACCTGTTTACAATAGACCATACAATACCAACATATGAGTTGCTATGTCAGAAGTGGTGTAGCATCACCAGAAAAAGAAAGGTAACGTGGAGGTATTTGTGAGCATGTGCTGAGCTGGAGAAAGTTACATAACAATTTCTCTTGTTAGCTCACTAATGGCTAACAGAAAGATGAATGAAATCTGGAGCATTTATTTAGGGTGGAGCTTAGCAGGTCTGAGAAAATTATTGTAAAATATTTAAAAATCTATGAAATATATTTATAACAAATTATGAGTTGTATGCAGCCCTGCACATAAACATGAATCAACTTATATTTGGATGTCACCTGACCTTTAAGGTTTGCCTCAGTACCAAATGTTTAAATTAGACTCCTGATATACATGTGTGTACATAAACAGGTCTATGGCTATGCACAATGGTAAACCAGTAATAAGGAATGAAATCCTTGTACAAATTACAATTTTGAACAGGTTATTCCTGCAAATCCATGGTCAAAACAGATAAAAACAAGTCTGTCATTAATTAGTACTTAAAGGTTTGTGTAATGTACACATTAAGCATCCTTAGTGATGGTGCCCGTATAGACTACTAAACTAATTCTTAAACACATGGATAAATAATAAATTATCAGGTAATGCACAAACAAAATGATTGTTTTTTAGTTTCCAAGCTCAAATATATGTATTAACATTGTTCTGTGCAGTACAAACTGCTAATTTCCTATTTTCTTCTCCAATTGCAGGATCAATGTGAGCAATTATGTGGCCATATATTTTGATGCACCTTCATCTAGCAGCAGGACTACAAATGGGTGGTTTTAATGGCTCTCGTAAGTATTACCCATGTTAGTTCATGGATTATTAAAAAAACATAATTAACAGGATCAACTTTCTTTATATGAGAAATACATAGACAATAAGATCTTTCTAAAATATATATGAGCAGATGTTGTGATACTGAACAAAGTTAACAGGGTGAATGAAATCAAATAAGGGACTGAGATATTTCAAGGAAGTGAAATGGATTCTGAAAGCTGTTTTTCTGTGTTTTAATGAAAGTTTGTATTTGCTATATATTCTTATTTTGCTACTAGGTAAAAGCTGTGATTGATGACAATGTAAAAGTCAAATTCATGCGCCGGAACAGCAATGGTCTGTATGAATTTACAGAGGACTGTGAAGCCCATCAGCCTAAAAAAGATGTACATGTAATACAGAAGATGACTCTACCAACCAGGACCCCTACCCCAGCCGGCAGAGCTTACCTTTATAATTTTTAAGAAGGAGAACTGGACATGTTGGCAGATAAATTTCTTTGAAATAAGAAGTAGAACACAATTGTGTTCCAGGACAAAAACCTGTAAATACTTACTATGCTATTGGTTTAAAAAATATGAATGTCAGTGTAAATGTTATAACACATAACAAACAAGTTTGTGGAAGCCACTGTGCGGAAATTTAATTCTTTGCACTAAGAATAAATGATGACAAAGACGTACGTGAAGGGTAATGATACATTGCTATGAATTAACATAAATGGTTTCTATGTGAACAATTATTTTAAGTACTTTACTTTCAGTTCAACATTTTATTGAATCTTCAAAAGTAAGGTTAAATTTTGTTTTGTATATTGCCTTTGTAGTTGACAATATAGTGTGTTAACATGTTTGAAGCCTCCGAAACACTACTTTGAACTGATCCTATACATGTATATAATTCCTGAATGTTTCAACTTTGATATGAGAAGAGTGATTTCCTTGGAAATTACATACTTGACAATATATTTCCCTGAGTATCAGCACAGATTTGAAATCCTCATGGATGCTATTAAGTGACTTTGCAATGTTTGCGTACTGAACAAAAAACTCATCGTATGAAGTAAAGATAATTTGTAACATACATGTACATGTACCATACTTTATATTAACAAGTATTTTTACTCTGTAAACAAATGTTTTAGGTGTTAAATTAGTAATTTAACATATCATTAACAGTTTAAGTTGAATTTTTCTTAATATTTTACCTAAGTAATGGACAACATTTTATGTTAACATGATTGAAGCCTCCGAAACAGGCATTTTGTTAACCTGAAGCCTCCGAAACACACAAATGAGAAATTTTCAACTTCCTCATTTGAAATGCGATTTCTTTGGAATTTGCATGGTAATTAGCCTTCATTGAATGGTATTTGTATAATAATTTGTATTTTGCTCCCCCTCTTGGAAGATAGGTAAATTTGAAAAATTAAATGTCAAAGTCATATTTTATCTTGAATTTGACAAATGCATTGAATTTTTTTAAAGACCAAATAAGTTTGACCAAAAAAGCTTTATAAGCCTTTAAGTACATTAGAATAGCAAATGAAAAATTGCAATTGAATTATGTTTGGAGAACAAATGTTGTCATTTAAGTTGATAGAATTAAAATGTTGTTTTTGTTCAAATTTATCATATTTGTCACAGTTGTTCATTATTTTGCCAGGTTTCTCATGTAGTTTAAGCTCCAGAACCAACAAAAATCCATAATTTAGACACTTATAGTACTAATTTTAGTAGAAATGATTATGAAAACATATTTTGAAATTTTGACCCTGTTTGAGAAAAGTTACACCCTTTACTGTGAAAATGACCACATACATGTAGATTGATAAATTAAAGGTATTGATCAAATTGCCATGCTGGCTCACGTCTACCCTGGAATATTACATAAGAACTAAAAAGAACGGCCTTTAATATTTTGTCCCTGGATTCCGGGTACCTAGTTGAGTTAGTGATTTTGAGGATTTCCTTTAGGCGGTATTTATTCTGTGGGGTTATGAGTCCACGTGAACCGATTTCAATACAGATTAGTTTGCTCTTCCACCCTGTTGATGTTATGTCATGTGTGAGGCTTGCGTATTTGTCTTGTTTGCGTTGGTGTGCTTTGTCAATGTTTGTTTCGAAGGGGACTGTGAGTTCGATGATGATAATGTCCTTATTTTTGTTGTCAATGTGGCAGATGTCTGGTTTGTGTTGGGTACGTATTATGTTTGGTGGTATGGTGCCCCCATTGATGCTTTCTCCTTCTATGTCTGCATATACTTTGGTGGAATTGTTTGAAGTGTTTTTAATGTGTTTGAGCATGATGCGTAGTATGTTGTTGTGGCGCCAGGTATATCGGTCGAGCATTCTTTCACAATTATTAAGAACATGATGCAGAGTGCCAGTACAATTACAAAGATTACATTTATCAGAGATTCTTTTTCCCCACCGGTACAGGTTTTTGTTAGTAGGAAGACTATCTATTGCTGCATTAACACTGAACTTCATTACACTCTGAGGTAAGTTATAAATAATCGACTTCCAGGTTACATCAGTATTTTCCATATTAACAACTTTCATGAATTCTCCCTGTACAAGTAAAGGTTCAATCACTTTTTTCCAATTTTCTCTACATACATCTTGAACTGATTTCTTAATCACAGTTTTTGTCTGGTTCCAGCTTACAGAGTCTGGTATTTTTGAGTGAATTTCATGTGCTTCCAAAGTGAACGACGTTTGTCGTGACCATCCCCTTTCCCTCTCTAGTCTTCGGTCAAGGGCGTGATTTACAACATCATCGCCTTTGACCCTAGATCTACTGTAAGCCAGACAATGGCAGGTTCGGTAAAGGTCCGAAATGGAAGGTATGTTCAAGCCATCAGGATCGTGGACCACAGCAATATTGGCACCACGTGACGGTATTCCTAACCATATCTTAATATACCTATCTAATATTATATCAAGAGATTTCAGATGCGTTGCATGGACATCATGAACGGTAAGCATGTAACGGAGAGACGGGAGTGCATATCTAGTGAGTATACATACTTTATATTCGTTTCGAATGTTACACTTATTAATATTTTCGAGAGTGGATTCTATTTTTCCTTTCAGGTATTCGAAGATTTCAGAAGTTTTCATCGAGAATGTGATGAGTGATCCTAAAAATTTAACTGGATGTCCGTGGACTGAGGATATTACATCGTTTCCGATAGTAAAGTCTACAATATTTGGTTTACCACTCGTTAAAGACAAAGATGAACACTTTCTCGGTTTCAACGTCAAGCCCATACTTTTCAATCGATCGTTGATGCCATTCATGAGTATTTGGTGTTGTAGTTTGTTCCCCGTTATCAGATTAAAGTCGTCCGCGTAGGGTGTCGTTATTATTTTCCTGTCTCCCCATTTGTATCCGAACTGATCCTGCTGTTCCTTCAGATATTCTAGAACGGGATTAAAACACATGAGGAAAATTGTAGGAGACAGGGGGTCCCCTTGAAATACTCCGCGCTTGAATTCGAAGGGTTTTGTTATCCATCCGGGTCCTCTTACCCTGCCATTCAATCGTGAATACAGCGTTGCTACGTATCTCGCAACTGGCGTCGGTATTGCGCAACGCTCCATTGATGATGTGATCAGCTGGTGGCTTACACTGCCAAATGCATCCGCCAAATCGAAGAATGTAGTGTGAAGCGATCTTTTCTTGCACTTTGCGTCACTCAAAATTTCATGTAGAACAATATTATGTTCGATGCATCCGTTCACTCCGTCAATAAAAGCCTTTTGAACTGTTTTATCGATAAAGTTATTTTCAGTAAGATAGGACAGTGATCTTTCAGCAATAATCTGGTGGAAAACTTTGCTGATACAGGATGTTAACGAAATCATACGAAAGTTTTCTGGCTTATCGGTATCCCCTGACTTATATATGAGCGTTACTTTAGATTCTGACCAACTTTCGGGCGGGTCACCAGAGTCAAGAATCTTGTTATACAGGGTTGCAAGAAAGTGGTGCACAGAGTCCAAATGTTTTATCATTCCGTACATAAGGCCATCATTTCCAGGTGCTGACATAGCTTTTTTCCGTCTTAACACATTCTTAACATCTTTCGGTTTAATTGGAGTCATGTCAAACTCGAAATGGTCAGGGGTATTAATATTCACATAAGGAAACCAGTTCAGAGAACCGATATCAATCACATTTGGTGTGCTGTATTTACCTCCAAATAATTATTAGCAACATCTTCAGAAAATAATGGTTTTGTTGGTGACTCGTTGAGCGAACCGGTACATGCAGCTTTCGAGAATTCATAAAAGTTACTCCGGTATCTTTTTTCCATGTGTGATCTAGATTTATCACATTTCTTTTGTTTATCTTGTTTCCTCAAATACGACACAGTTTTGACTGCCGCTCTGAAAGCCTTTCTGTCCTCGGCTGTTCCATTTTTACCAAAGGCCCTTTTCCGAAGAACGTTCTTACATTGGTCAACCCAATGATCACTTGTTTTGCAGATCGAGCATTGATGTTCTGTTTCTGGTTTCTTTCTTGTCTCTTGCTTCCTGTTTAACGCAGGCTGATTTCTTTGGGGTATTTGCTAAGTATGTAAGCCCACCACCTACGATACATCAAGTAATCCTCAAACCAAGCAAGTTCTACATTATAGTATTGCAATTTTCCAAGCAATATATTATGATTCACAGAGTCAAATGCTGTACCCAGGTTTGAATCTTTTTTAAGTGGGCTTCTGCTACACTAGGAAATGATTGCATCATCAGCATAAAGCATAATTTGAGATTTAGTTATGACATGTGGGAGATCGTTGACCATGATAGTAAAGAGAAGGGGGCCTAAGATAGATCCCTGAGGGACCCCTGATTTTTTATTTTCCCCATTCAGATTTATTTTCCCCAGACAGTTCTCTGCCTACGATTCATCAAGTAATCCTCAAGCCAAGCAAGTTCTACATTATTTACACCATAGTATCGCAATTTTCCAAGCTATATATTACGATTCACAGAGTCAAATGCTTTCGAAAATCTAGATATATCACACCAGTTAGACATCCTTCATCCATTCTCCTGAGGATATGATCAGAGAAGTATGTTAACACTGTATCAGTACTATGTCCTTACGGAATCTAGACTGCTGCGGTGCAAGCATATGATGTTCATGTTATGTTCTACAAAATAATGATAATAAAGTGCGCACTTCCTCACGATTGGTCGGAGGTGGTGCATCAACTAACGATTGTACTTTCTCCAGGCTTGGTGAGACGCTGTCTGCTGAGAAGACGGGTCCAAATAATTGAATGGAGACCTTGTTGAACTCACATTTTGCTCTATGGAGTGTTAGGTTTTTCTCTCTCGGGCACTTTAGGCAATCATGAGGGCGGTGATCATGCTCGGCCTGGTTCTGACTGAAGATCAAAATATCATCACTGATATTGATAACGCCTGGCAACCCCGCTAGTGCTGATTGTTTTAAGATCTGGAAAAGCTCAGCTCCACTGTTGACACCGAAATTCAGGCGTTTGTACTGGAACAAACCGGCGTGTGTACTAAACACAGTAAGATATTTTGAAACCTTATCAAGTTCTACCTGATGATTGTCACTGTTCAAATCAAGTTTGAAGAATATCTGGGCTCCGTTCAGCTTCGCGAATATATCGTTGATGGTTACTGTACGTGTCTTTCTCGTATAATTGCTCTATTCACTGCACGCATGTTGACACAAATCCGGATTTGATCCGGTTGTTTCGGTTTTTGCAAGACGCAAATAGGTGAAACCCATGGAGTCTGTTGATTGTGCACATGCAGGCTCTATGATGTCAAGCTGCTGGAGATGTCAGGTTCTGCTTCAACATGCTTACAAACCTGAAATGGTACCGGTATGTGCCTGTGCGGTTATGTCATAGGCGTAAGATTTGTGAGTTGTCACGGTCACTGATGTTGTACGAAACTCTGATGAGCTTTAGCTGTCTTCAGATAGCAAGGTTGCGCCAGCATGCTGTGCAACAAAGAATGTTGCACGACAAAGTTCAGATTTGTAGCTGTTATGTATGTTGGTAATAAAACCAGTACTCAAATGAGGGAACACTTTACAAGTTTTTTAACTATTCATGGTTAGTCGTGTTTTGAAGTTGGCACTCAGGAGGCCATGATGAAGTGTGTCGCGCGCATACAATGCTGCTCTCTGCACAATACATACAAATGACATGTTGTTGTTGTTGTTGTTTTAGTCTTAAGGGCGTGTGTCATTCAATTATGAATATTTACGACAATCTCATACTTTCGTAGTCTTTGTTCCAGACACATATATAACATTCCTCCCCTTTAAAATGAGACGTCAGCGTTTACCCCTGAAACTGCTTATACTTTAACCTACTGGATAAAATTAGTTCCAAAACATAGTAACCACCAACTTTACTCTTACAATACACTTATGAAAACAAACGCCATCTTACTTTTGCATGGCATGTTTTCTACATCATCTAAAATGAACAAAACTAGCACAATACGGTTTATTTTAGTGATCTGTTAAATCAAAGTTGTGAGTATCGGCTACAAACTAGCAGTGTAATCACATCTATGGCATATGTCAGATAATGTGCATATATAATTCCTTATCAACTACAGTTTCTTTTTCTTTTACACATGTATGTTAAAAGAAATACACATATATACAGGGTGTGATACAACTTTATATTATCTACACCTAACTCATTACATGTACATTGAGAAGTTACATCAGAGTTATGAATCACAGTCAACTCTTGTCTATTTCACTAAGGTATCTCAATGACAAGTCATGATGCCTCTGTTCTAACATTTTGATCATGCCAGTTATCTAAAACTTTAATATTTGTAACTAAGAAAATAGTGCAACAATAAAAAACAAAATCAACATCTGTTAATTATGTCATCAGGGACTTTCATTAAAGCACTGAGTCTAATAATGTTACGGTCTGTACAAGGCATTTAGTGCTTCTCCATGGGAGGAAGAAAAACAAAACAAAAAGGGATGTCTTAACACTTACATCCTCTACTACAACTTTGAAAACTCTCTTAACAATGAGGTAATACAAGACATATAATTAACTAACACCGTTACATATTGATACCAATGACACTCCAACAAGTTTTCAAGCTACTACTGGTAACAACAAAAAACCCAGTTCATAAGAGAAATGGCAGACCATTTCTTTTTCTTGTTTGTTTTGCTTCTTTCTTTCTGAAGTTTGCGTCACAGAGCAGTGCCAAGGCATCCTGTTGTTGATCAGTCATGGTGGCTGGATCGAGCGTGTTTGCGAAGGCGCAAATTCCTTTAGTTAGCGATTTCTGCACATTTTGCAGCTTGAAATCCCTTGATCTGAAAGATGTCGACATCCGTTCCCAAATGGTGTTGTTGACTTTGGGAACGTCTAGCAAGTCGCAGTTTTCTGGGCAGGGGTACTTATCCGCTGCTTCGGCCAAGGATTTGTCCTCCATTTTTTGCTCCATCATGTAGGTGATTGCGTCAGCAATCTCCCCATTAATTGGTCGCCCTAGGGTCGACGGCACTGCAAATTTTGCGGCTATTTGAGGAATTTTAACTTCCTGCGAGAATTCTTCTGTTTCATGCTTCCCTTGGTTAAACTCATGAAAGTCTAAGTCATCATCATCATCATCTCTGTCAAGCAGAAAATGATCGTCGGGCTGACCAGCACGTGGTTCAGGCTCAGTCAAATCAGTGCCGTGGCTGCCGACAGCAGCCCCCGACGACATAGGTAAAGCGTCTACGACGCGTGAAAACATTACTTCCAACTTCTCGAGTCGCGACATTATTTGAGAGTTTTCAATCCCAGGGCTTGGCTGAGCCTTACTCTGGGTATCGATTGTACAGTTTGGCTTTGCCTTGCTGTTCTTAATCTTGTTTGTCGCAGCCGAGTTTGGCTTGGCCTTGCTCCGGTCGGCTTGCATCGCCGTCCTTACGGCCCTGTTTCTGCCGCTTGTCCCTCGCGGCCGCACCGGAGCCAGTCACGGCGCCGGGGCTTTCGGCAGTGGTGTTGGTCACCGTAGTGGTGTCGGTCACGCTGGCGTCAAACCCATGTTGAGAATACGAGAAAAAACCACCAAGATAAACACAAAAGTAGAAAAAACGACGTGAAGAATGAAGGTTAAGGTCCAAACAACTAAATAAATGTTCAAAATAACTATAATGATTGCGCATGTGCGGGCGGGCTCTCATAAATTCTCAAAACGAGAATTATGAAGTAAAATTATTCATTTAGTTTTTTGACAAATGAGCGTTTTGACATGCAAGTGGTTTGCAAAGTAGCTACTACATGTACATGTAGTTAAAGAAACCAGGAATGTAATTTAATTTTTTGGCATCTATACAACAAAATCTGTGAATTTCATGGGTTTCCTACATGTAGGTCTGGTTGATTTTCTTAGGTTTTGAGGGGATGGTGGGGTGGCTATTGAAGTGCCCGTATCAACAGCCATTGCTGGAACATTTGGAATAGGCCTAGTCAATTCTTCTTGACTTGGCTCTGCATGTAGCCCTACTAGTACGGTTGGATCATCATCTTTTTCACTTTCTTGTTGGTGTTGAGGAAGATCTTCCATCATATCTCCAGAAGGAGGAATGTCGAACTGCGGTCTGACATTTAGATCCTCCTCTACTTCAGTTTTTCTGATATGATCTACACGTCTTCTTACAAGTCTACCATCATTCAACTCAATGACGTACATAGACTCAGTGAGAATTTCTACTATTTGTCTACTACTGCAAAGTTCCTGATGATGACAGAGTCATGCAGATCATATTCTCTCTGTTTCTTACGCTTATCAGACCTGGCCTTCATGGAACTCTGTTGTTTCTTGACAAGATTTGTTCAGGTTGGGTCTGACATGGTCTAAGCGGGTCCTTATTGTCCTCTTGAACATGAGCTCCCTTGGGCATTCGCCAGTTGTTGATTGCGGGGTGATTCTGTAGGTTAACAGAAACTTCTGCAATCTTAATTCTAGGGTGTTTCCGGACGTTTTATTCACACCTCTTTTCACAGTTTGGACAGCTCGTTCAGCTAATCCGTTACTTGAGAGGTGATGTGGTGCTGTTTGTACATGTTCTACATTGTTCTTACTTAAGAAGTCATCCCCAATTGCCTATCGGGCATCGTCGAGCTGCATGTACACTACAGGAGCCGCATCTTTGTCGATCACGATGTGGTATTTCCCATTAAATTTTCTGATTCCATCAAATCTGTCGGGGAAACAAAGTCTTCAAATGTTCCCTGTCTCTGATGGGACTATCATGGCTCTCCATCAGGCTGCAATTCAAGACTACTAATCCAAGATCCAGGCACAACTCAAGTCCAAGGATGGCCGGTCTTCGAGTCTTCACCACAAAGAATTATGCACTTGCTTGTCTGTCCTGGTGGTTACAGCTCAGTGTATGTAGGCCTACTTGTGAAATAACACTCTTTTCACCATAACCCGTTATCGTTGTCGGTGTCAGCTTTCCTGTGATAGGTTCCCCATTAGGGTTCATGCAATCAGGGTACATCTTCTGATAAATGCGTAATGGAAGAATGTTCCCTTCAGATCCTGTGTCTACTTTGGCTTTTAGAGTCGCTGGTCCTCTTCCGATCTCAACTCCGATCACAGCAAAAGCTTCATTCTTTCTGATCTGGTCTACAGATATGGTCTCAAACCGCATTTCATCCATTTTTTGTTTCTTCCTCTTCTTTCACCTCATGGAGTCTCTTTGATATCTGTGCTTGCGAACTTTTCGGATATGTCTTTGCAGCTTCTTGTTTCCTTTGCCACTGCTGTTTAGATTCTTGTTCCTGTTTCTTCAGTCGGCAGCACTACTCCCAGTGATTCATTTTATCACAGTTTCTGCATTTGGTGCCATAAGCAGGGCACTTCCTCGGTGGATGGTTCAGTCCACAGAATGAGCACTGTTTCTTCCTTTGGATATGTTGCTTCGTATGTTGCTTCGTCATATCAACGTTGACGGCTTGACCATGAAGTAGTCTGATATCCACCACAGTTGCCTCCTGGGTTCTGGCGATGTCCAAAGCTGTATTTAACGTCAGTTTCTCATCCTTGCCAGACCTACACGACCGCTAAAGAGGTCTTTGAACTCGGCCGCATTGATATTCTGGACCTCCTTCTCTGGCAGTTTGGGCAACACATGCAGTAGGTCCATGAGATCACGACCCATTATGCAGCTTCCTCTTTCAACAATGAAGAACTGTTGTTGGACTAGCAAATCTCTAGGGGATACGTTCGCAGTGAACATACCAATGACTGGAATTTCATTTCGCAAGAAGGTTGTGAGAACAGCTTTCGGAGGCAGATGAGCTTCTCGTGCGAAATGTTTGTCAAACACTTCAATGGGTATGATCGCCACAGGTGATCCTCTATCAAAAACCATGTCAAGTTGTGCTAAATCATTCAAAGTAATGTTGAACAGGAAAGCGTCCTTAGTCGGATGAGTACCCGTAGATAGGATTTCAAAACTTTGAGACTGTCCTTCCGAAATTTGATGCACAGCTGTAGACTGACTTCGGGACTTACATACTTTAGCGAAATGCCCCTTTCCTCACAAGGTATGAATAAAATCCAATCCTCACAAGGTATGAATAAAAATAAAAACCTAGCCTCTTCACATGAATCACTTCTAGAACATAACGCTCCTTCCCACCTCTATGGTTCTTTACCATGACTCTTTCACCTGATTCAAATTGTCTCAGTTTCATGCCTGGAGTATCATGATACTGTCTTGTTTTTTCTTGTTTTTGTGTCACCCTGGTATTCAAATCTGGCTTAAGCAAACTAAACCTTGTCCTTGGAGCGAATTTGAACACTAATTCGTACGGAGAAACTCCCGTAACAGTTTGAGGGGTTGTTCTACAGTATATGACAAGAAATTATCTAACCTGTGTCGAATTGACACGTGGGGGTTTCTTCCCAACTTATCACTCAGAAAATACTTCTGCAATGCTCTTTTCACTATTTGAACAGTTCTCTCTGCTGCCCCATTTGAGGCTGGGTGATACGGTGGAACCAAAAAAAAAAAAAAAAACAGTGTCTGGCCCCTATAAGCTAGGCCCGACTAAAAGAGGAATATTTTACCCGAAGAAGGACAATGTACCCGCAGAAAGGTACTCTTTTTTTTTTTTCTTGCTCCATTCAGTGTCTGAATGCCAAAAAAAACATACAGAACGCAGGTGTGGGCTTACTAAACGGTCTATGGCACAAATATAGAAACAAGTCCTGGTATTTGTTTTCATAATGTGTTTATCAAGCTTACTTGTATTCTGAATATAAATCAACTGCACTGGATGTTTAAATGTTTCCAATCCAATAACAGTGTCTCAAAGATTTATGCTTTTGCCTCATCCTCTTGCATATTTTCCCAGTTATTTTCTCGGCATTCCAGTCACAGATGAACACCCACTAATTTGATCCTGGTTGACTTATTTTGCGTTTTCCTCAAATTATAAGCATATTGCTCGAGCTCGAATCTACGCTTCTTTAGCTCTGGTGGGAGATCCGACATAACGTTGAAGGGCATACGTTGAACTTGACGTCCCCTCCCTCATGGTATCGTTGGCGCGGGAAAGCTTCTAGTACCGCGTCCCTGTGGATCTGGGTCACGGGCGATCATAGGATCCGGTCCACGCCTACGATGTTCTCCACCATCTTCCATCAGTATTGGTCGCCGTGGTTAACGGTGCGCATTTACTAAAATATCCTGTGACTTCTCCTCTTTGAAACCCAATTTCTGAATACATTCTTTCACTTTTCCATACCATAGAACAGCAAGTTTTGTTTCCTATCGTGGATCTCTAAAGCTAGAATAGCTGCTCTTGATTTCAATTCAGCCTCCTTTCTTCCTTTCCAAATGATGGAAGGGTTTCATCTTCTAGTTTAGTAAGATGGGCTGTTGAGAGAATATTGGTAATATCCTTTCTAATGCTTAGGATATTATCACATATACCATCTTGCTTGTCTATTATCGTTTTGGGGAAGTCAGCAAACGGTTTGGTAGTAACATGATCCGGTTCCCCCATATTTATGTACGTGTCCGATGTGCAACCACGTTTCGTTTCTTGAGATGAAATTTCGCTTACCAATTTGCGATTTCCACGTAACAAATACGGCTCTCCACTGTCGTTTACCATCTTCTGATTCTTACTCATTCTATTGCAGGTTCATTTTTGTAGTTTATAGCTGGATTGGGTGGGATTTGTGGAAAAAAGGTCCTCCGCTCAAGATTGCACGTGTCGTCGACTCAATGACAAACGCCCTCCTGATCTTTGATTACGTTAATGCTGAGTAAACATAGTTCTCACTCCAATCTGTGGGTTTGCGTGTGCTCAGTTAATTCCTTTTCTATGGTATGGTATCTTTCCATAGTCAAATCCACAAGGAGGTATCTCAGGATACTACATTTACTTTGCATTACATTTTTTCAACATATCTATCAGTCTCTTCTTGGTATCTGGAGTAATCAGACCAGGGGAATCTGGCTCTATACACAATAATTTGAGGTCCAGCTGGCTTCTGATATATCATGTATCAGTCTGGCGTACCTGTCCATTTTTCTTTGATGGGCCTGTTGTATGTTGGTTTCAAATGGAATTGTCAGTTCAAATACAAGTATTTCCTCTTTCCTAAAATCAATAAAACACATACAGGTATCTGGCCTTTGTTGTGATGGTTCCCTTCAAAGTCTCTCCCTTGATCCGAATGGAGTCGTACATGTATTTCAGGTGTCTCTGAGGACTCTACCTAGTGTGTGGGCCATTTGATCCCTTCAAGGGATAGCCTGCGCGTATCTGGTGTACACATCCGACATTACGAGTATGTTCTCATAACTTCTTCCCCGATTCCATCTTAAGAAAATCAACTGCAGGGACCTCTAATTGTTTGAATGCAAGCAGATGTCCATTGGTGTCTTTACTGTGGGGTTAGGTGCTTTCACAACTGTACAGTTGAAACATTTCTTGACATGTCGACGGACGTCGCCTTGTAGACCTTGCCAAAAGCATCTTGAACGCAACAAGCCTAGAGTTACACCTTGATGGCCCTATCCTTCATATACGGCCTGCAGGATAGTTTGTTGAATACTAACTGGGACAAGAATTTGGTCAACAACATCCCCTTGTATCATAATTTGTCGGAATAACACGCTATTCTTCTTCACTATTTGTGTCCATTCTCGAAGCCACTCTCTCAATTCAGCTGTGTTATTTTATATCAAATCCAGCTCTCCATAAACTCACCACAACACTCAGCCCTCCGTCATCATGCTGGAGTCTTGATAATCGCTAAAGATCATATAATAGGAGCACACCAGGTGTCATCATCTCTGATTCTGGCTGATCATTACTTGTGTTTTGTTCTACTTCAACTGGCATCACTGAACAGTGAAGAACCTGCTCAACTAAGGGCTCCATGGTTTCATACTCTGATTCAACTGGTCGACGGCTGAGAGTGTCAGCACACTTGTTGGTTCTTCCTGGTCGATATCTGATCTGTAGGTCGAATGGAGCTAACTGAGGAACCCACCTCTGCTCTATCGTTCCTAGCTTTGCAGTCTCTAGATGTGCTAGGGGGTTGCCCACTTCAGACCAAGCAGCTCTAGCTTGGAACTAGAGTAATCGGGATTACTTCTCTCAGCCTAGCGAAGTCCTCAGCTTGTGTATGCAAGTGGTGCACGTAGTCTCCCTGCACTTAGCTCCTGTGGGGAGGCGTCTATCTCCACCACAAACTTCTTGCCAAACTGTGGGTATCCAAGGACTGGTGTAGTCGTTAGAACATTCTTCAGCAAACAAAATGCCTTAATCGCCTCTTATGTGTGCTTGAAGTCCAGCCTTTCACCTTAAACCCACCATTAGCAAGAATATTGTCAATGCTCTCAGTTAAGGCTTGAGCTTCCTCTCTCGTATTTGTAGATGTGCAGATATCATCCATGTATGTGTCTCTCTTCAATACATCTGCGGCCTCTGGGGACTGAGTGCGTCCCTCTTCTGCAGTGAGCCTCAATGCTGTCTGCGCCATTGCTAAAGCCGGTTTGTCACCAAAGGTAACAACTTGCATTACATACGTATCAGGCTTTCTATCAACTTGCAAGTCTCTCCACAAAAATCTGTGTACGTGTTGATCAGATTCCGGTATCAGCACCCTGTGATACATTTTGGAGATGTCCGAACAGACTGCTATTGGCTTCTCCCTAAATCGTAGGATGACTCCAAACAAATTTTTCAACAGGTCAGGCCCCTTCATCCAGAAATCATTGAGACACTTGCCTTGGTACACTGATGAAGAGTTGAAGACAATTCATATCGGTGTGCTTTTTTTCTCAGGTCTCAATACGGCGTGATGAGGGATGTAATGCACAGGGCTGTTGTACGACTTCATCTCTTCTGCCGTTAACTACCTAGCGAAATCCATCTGAACCATCTCCTTGATTTGATGGTCATAGGCCTTTGCATGCTTGCATCCTTCATAAGTCTTTTCTCAGTAGCACAGAGCATTTTCTCAACTAGTACCTTGTTGTCTGGAAGTTCTCTAGGATCTTTCAACCATGGATACGGTTTCCAGTCTTCATCATTGCTTACGGTGGCTTCATTCACTCTCCGCCTATCAATACACAGTCTAATTTCATCATTCCGCTTTGGAACAATTACTATTGGGCTTACCCATGGCGTGGAGCGTTCAACAGGCTCGATGATGTCGAGATCAATTAATTCTGCGATTTTCATCTCGACCTTCTTCCTAAGTCCAAACGGGGTCCTTCGTACAGGCTGGGCCACTGGCTTCACCGTTTCATCAACAGCTAACTTCACTTGTCGGCCCTTCAATTTCCCTACTCCTTTGAAGACTGCTTCAAACTCATGCTTTAAGTCTGCATAGCTCTGTACTGCATTTACAACTCCCACATGGAGCACTCCCAGCTCTCTAGATGTACGTTTGCTAAGTAAAGGTTCTCCCTTTTCCTTGATAACAACAAACTCTGCAGTAGACTTCATCTTTCCCACTTCTACTGTGGCTGTAAAACATCCAACGGTCGTCAATGGTATATGTGATGTGTATGGATAAAGCTTCTTGCTACTCTTAGTAGAACTGCAGGTTATTTGGTCCTTCTTCAGCTGTTCCCACAATGTCTGGTCAATGACATTACAATCACTTCCTGAATCTACTATGACTGGGACTGTGACGCCTCCAATGATTATTGGAACTTTCTCATGATCAGCATCATTCACCGCAAATTGATAGTACCTCTGTCTCTGATCACGCCCACGGCTGTTATCATCATCACTATCAACTGCATCATTTCCAGGTTCACCTTCTACTTTGCTGAACTTTCCTTTCACCTCACTTGTGCTCGTCTTGGCTTTACTCTTGCACTTCGTCGCAAAGTGGTTTTGGCCTCCACATTTTCTACAGGTCTTTTCTTTGGCTGGACATGACGCATTTTCTCCAAAATGTCCTTTGTTACCACATCTTTATTAGTCCAAATTCTTCTGTCTTTCACTCTCAAATGATAACTGATTTACTTGAACTTGCCCACTGTTGTGTTGTAGAGCTAACATGTAGTTCTCGAATTGCCGTCTCCACGATGTCCATGGCATGAATAGAGAACCCGGCGATGACAGGAAACATGAAGGTGGTGGAATTGACATTTTGGAATAGAATGGTGAAATCAGGAACAAAATCAATTAATTATTTCCAAATCCGTAAGCATCCTCGTCGCCAGAATTATGTTGTGTTGTGGGTTGGAAAGTAACTATTAAGCTAAATAAATGTAAATATAGAGAAAAACAAAATGGAGCCTTCAAAAACATGTGTGGTTGCCATACACGATGACATCATCTAGGTAACACTGTACCCCTGGCAGTCCAGCTAAGATAATGCTCATCAATGTTCTGAAATGTAGATGGCGCTGATGCTAAACCAAAACATATGCGTTTGAAGCGATACAACCCATCATGAGTGATGAATGATGTGAGATCGTGACTCTCCTCGTCTAATTCAAGCCGATGATACTCCCCAATATCTGGAAGTGGGAATTTATCCACTACAATTGCTTTATTCATTTCACGCAAATCAACACATAACCGCACATCTCCTGATTTCTTCGCGGCGACAACAATGGGGGAAACCCATTCACTTGAATCTATCTGCTCTACCACGCCTTCCTCCTCCAATCTTTCTAACTCTCGCAACACTTTGTCCTCCACCGACAATGGTAGCCTTCTCAGTTTTTGCTGAACTGGAGTGTGATCTGCTTTCACCTTGATACGGTGCTTGAAGTTTCAAGCTTTTCCGAGCCCTGTCGCAAAGAGTGTAGGAAATTCCTGTGCTCAATGTCCCTGGAATCTGTCGATGTCGACAATGATGTCGATGAGTCATCCATTACCGTCTCCACATGTCTAAGTGGCATGTTAGTTTCAATGAACCTGTTTCTAAACATAACACCCACCAGCTCTAGGTCTCAGTTTCAACCCTGTGTCAAGTCCAATGATTGCTGGTCCCTTGGGTTCTACAATGTAAAACGTAGCATAGAGCCATGGTGAATTGTTAAAACGACAAGGAAGTCTCACTGACCTGTAGTGCATAACTGGAGTTTCATTGAATGCAAACAGCTGTGCTCTTGAGTTGTGCACCGAATAAGGGTTAGGAAGTCCATGTTTAGTAAGATGACCAGGATACATCCCACAAAACATTCGAAGAGGAAGCGTGTAGCCTTCCGCAACGGAGTCAACCTTCGAACAAAGTTTCATTATGGTTCGCTCGTCACGTCTGACCTCAACATACGCTATCGCTAAGTTACCTCTGTCATCCTTTTGTACAGGACATCAATTGCGTCATAAGTAGTGGAACTGCTGCTGCTGCCTCAATATCGTTGGTGCTGTGAATGTAGTGCACATTCTTGCTTCCGTGATATGGTGTAGTGTATTTAGGATGCTGAGCTTTCTGCTTACGCTTCTGGGTACTTGAGATTGGGCAACCATTTTACTGTCTTCTTGCTTCGTTTACCTTAACAAGTGTCTTTGGAACGTATCATTAGGTGCAACAACATAGTAAGCATTCAAGGCATCTATAGCTTTTTTATACTTTTTTCTCTCCCGTTATTCGGAAGCATCTTGAAAGTTTCTCTTACCACTGGCCCCCCAGTGTATAGCAGTAGTGCTCTCCGTTGCGCCTCCTGGGCCGGCGTACACCCGTCCAGCAACGGCCCGCAACTGTCGCTGTAGGCTTTGAACACTTTGAAGGTCATTGTTTCTTTGGATGTTAAGAGCGAGTTTGGAGTTTGAGTCTTCTCGTTTCCATGTGCCAACATGAAATTGAGAGTCTTCTCGACAAGTCTCTAGTCTTCATCATCATCATCCTTAAAAGCTCTACTTTGTACTACTGGCCAGAGTGCATTACATCCAAGGAGAACAGGATAGTCGGTCTTCTTCTTGGCATGCATCTCATCATTGATCACCAGAAATCCAACGTCAATGGACTGCCCATTCAAGGTGAGGAAGGTGTGAATATACCCAACCACTGGTACTATACTCTCATGTTGTGCCTTGTATTTGTGGAGTGCTTGGTGACTATCGATTCATTGCTTCACTTGGACAATCCTTCCTCATATGCCCCCTCTGCTTCCATCCATAGCAGAGTGTAGGTATTATGTTTTCTCAGAATTCAAGGTTAACATTCAGCCCAGAGATGATGACAAATAGGACTTATTTCTAACTTTGAAACTACAGATTCTACAGTTTCTAGATTGAACAAAGATCCCCATCTGTCTTCTCACTGATGATGATGTCATCGAGGTAAGGGCGGCACATCAGTATATATCCTACAAGTGTCTCCATTGTTGCCTGGTACAATCCTGGAGCACTGGCTATACCAAAAAGTAACCTGGAGTTTGTAATTACCACAGATTCTGACTTTCTCTTTCTGAAACGGACAGAATTGCAGAACATGTTTTGTTGATCCACAACGCCAACACTTAAACTTCTTGTCAGTCCCCTGACCTGTGAGCTTTTCCTTCAGTAGGCTTGGACTTCCACTCGCTTGAAGACCTTTCCTTTGTCTGCGTGGATCTTAACTTGTGAACATATTTGTTTTCACTACCTTTGTCACTGGAGTGCAATATTGTTCAATTTCTCTGTTTGCTATCTCCATGTCTTTGGCTATTTTCAAAGCTTTATCAAATGTAAGCTCTGATTCACCAAGAAGCTTTCTTTGTGTAGCTTTGTCCTTACAACCAACTACAAGGTGATCTCGAACCATGCTATTAAATTCCTTAAACTTGCATCCTTCACTCAACTGGCATAAACGAGCAACAAAATGCGGGATTGTTTCATGTGATTTTTTTACACAAGTATAAAACTTATGCCTTTGGACTATTTCAGTTGGTTTGGGGGCAACATGTTCTGACAGGGTGTCCCTGCCCGGATGATTATTCATTAACAACGAAAGATGACAGTCATGACAAGTTCTCTTGTACTGGCTTAGATACTAGTCTTTATTCAAACTCTGTAGTCTTCATAGACATTGTACCATCATGCCCCCCATTGTCATGCGTAAGAACTGCTTATAAACAAAATAATCAAACAATATCACAATATAACTATCGTGCACATATCATGTGTCATAAAACTTCAATTATCCTGGCAAATATTAGTGCAAACCCTATAAAGATAATGGAAGATGAAATCCCATTTAAAGCAGTATAAATCTAGTGCACACTAGTGAGTTCAATTTGTATGGACATATATTCCAATCACCTGGATTCGTTCCCTCACATCTAGCAACTTTGGATCTTTGTCAGCTTCTTCCTCTATCTCTCTTGGTTTGGATCAGGGTGAGTAGATTGCTTCTAGTGGCTTAGGATCCGTCAACAATTCGAACTCTTTCCAGTACAAATACGCGTGAAAGTGTTCACACGCCCATACGAGTCCCAACGCCTCCCTCTCTGTTTGTGAATACCTTTGCTCAACTAGGCTATAATTCTGTATTCGCCATCTTGCTTCTGCACTAACATGGCTCCAAGTCCCACAGGACTGGCATCTGCAATAACTTGTGTGGGGGCCTTCAGATCAAAGTAACCCAAAGTGGATTGTTCATAAGAAAGACGAACTTTGCCAGAATATCCCACTTGGAATTGGATAAGACCTTAAAAAGTGGCAGATGAATTGAACACTATTCGTACTGGAGTACTTTTCTTCTCTGGCCTTATCACTGCATGGTGGGAAATGTAGTGCACTGGCCCCTTGTAACTGTTCATCTCATCATCTGTCAGCTTTATGGAAAACTTCAGCTCTTCCATTTCTCTCATCTGCTCTTCGTATGCGGATGCATACATCTCATTTCTGGCCAATCTCTTTTCCGTGGTAACCAAGATCTTCTCAGCCTGTATCCTGTTATCTGGTAGAAGATTGGGGTCTTTCTTCCAAGGATAGGAAACTTGCCATTGATTTCCCACCTTCTTGCATGATCTCCTGATCAACTGCTCCTCAATCTCTTCCTGTCTACTCAGACCGCTTTGCTTACACTGGCAGGATGTTGGCCCTACGCCCATCGTCTTCGAACTCCAGAGGTCTGTAAGATCCACAGGGCTTGAGATCTTGAAGTGGTTCATGCTTTCCTGTGCAAATTCTTCTGGTCTCCTGTCAGCAGGCATAGGACTGGTAACCTCAGTCTCTTGATGACCAGGAAGAACACTAACCTGGCGCCTGATGAGGGACATGAACCCGCAACCCTCTTATGAGCAATCCACAAAGTATGGGCCCTACTCAAACTGTCCTTCAGTGTCTGGAAAGCCTGCTTCTGTTCCATGCCAAACTCAAATGTCTGATTCTTCTTAGTCAGCCTCCGAAGAGGTTCCGCCACCGTTGCCAAGTTTGGGATGAACCGTGCACAGAAATTCATTAGTCCCAGGAAACTTGGACACACCAAACAGGCACTTCTGCATCTTTCAATCGTGTCAAGGTCTGTTGAAGCCTCTCAGTCATGCTCTTCCTTCGTGGCACCATGAATGATGATGTCATCAGAAATGTTTGCAACACCAGGTAGTCCTTGAAGCACTTTGTAGATCTCGTGCTGATAGATCTCAGGTGCTGCTGGTATAGTGCGCAATGTGTTACAAACGTAGTCAACTTTTGGGATTCAGGATCTAACTCCAACTGATGATATCCCCATTTTAGATCAATTTTTGAGAACACCTTGCTTGTTGACAACTCTTGGAGTATTTCATCCACTGTCGGTATCAGATGTCTCAATCTCACAATGGCTTCATTGACCCGCCTCATGTCAATGCATATCCGGATATCTCCATTAGGCTTGGGTACTATGACCACAGGACTAACCCACGGTGTATGTTCTTCCACAGGCTCTATGATGTCTTGCTCCGTTATCTCTGTGATGATTTTCCGCAAAATCTGCTTCGAGTGCCTCAAGCACCTCTTGTGGCTTTAATTTCTTGTCGTCTCAGTAAAAACTCCTGCGTTTCTTCTTGTTGTCCCTCAGACAATCATACGCTGCTCCTTTCATACAGCGATTTTAAATGTGGAGCGAACTCTCCTTTGACCTCTCCAACATCTTTTTCCTCTTGAGATTCAACTTCAATGACAAAACAACTTGATCACATTTTCCTACACAAGTACCTTCTTGTAGAGATTGTGTATGCAGATTCAAATTAGCTATTCAAACAGGTACACAAGGAGCCTGTAAATCATCCTGCCAACCATCACCCCTCTGACGAAAAGTCCTTCTGGTTCTCTGCCCAGGGATCTAATAATGACAGGAGCCTTGCCGTTACTAGCCGTTTTTTGCTCCTCGAGCATGACTAGTTGCCATTTCCCTCTTCCATCGTTGAGGCCTTTACTTGCTCTGACTTATCTCTGCAGAATTTCTCCAGGTGACCTGGTTTCTTACAGAACCCGCAGGTAGCTTTTTTCTCTCTGCACCGACTCGCAAAATGCCCCTTACCCTCGCAGTTGTAGCATGGTCCACACACCCCCCTCGACTGACCCTTTTCGAGTTTTTCGAGTGTCGACACCAATTATCGAGTGCACTACCATCTAAATCCGTCTTTACCTCTCACTCTAACCTCCTTGTTCTGTTGTCTGTTGGCCAAAATGGATGACTCTAGCTTCAGAGCTAGCTTGAGGGTTTCCTTCTGTATACTTCCATTGGTATTCCATGTTGTGTCTGAACTTCTTCTCCAGGTGTACAAGTCTTGACCATGCTTGGGCTTTCTTGTTCGGGAGTTAAGGTCTTTCATACTTAAAAGGAAGCGGCATCTCAAAGTGACCATCACTCATGTGTATTCCTTTATTCATGATGTCAATGAATTTGATGTCATTCTGGGAGAAAGCTGTCCCTTCTACACTTGTGTCGGTGAAGTCAGCTTCCATTATACTATTCACTAGTAAGTGATCTCTTCCTTGGTTGTCACCCTTTCAGAAAGGAAGACTTCCTTTCTGTCTAGCTCCAATGTCTCTGGAATTTCTCTTGCCATCAACCGGTGACTGATGCCAATATGGTCATCATTCTTTTGGTTGTACCGGTAGTCACTACGTATGGTTCCTACAATGCTCCATCCAAGGTCGGTTCGTATTCTATAATGGTCCATTGTTGAATGGTGCAGGATTCAGGTCAAAGCCAATCAATAGGCCTACATGTATGTCGCAGTCTTGTAGACGATAAGGCTTAATGTTAGCTTAACTTTTATTCAGATGTGTCAAAAAAAGAACTTTCAATTAATTAACAAACATCACCAAGTCTTGTGCATTTGCATTCCGGACCTGCTTTTTGGTGCCATTACATTTCGCTACTGAGCTACTGATTTATGGTACACCACGTGTCAACCATCTCATCGCATGAAAATTAACATATTTCTGTAACTAAAGGAACGAATGAAAATCAGGTCTATATGAACCAAGTTTGCATTTTTATTTCACGAGTGGATTAATTCTGTTTATTCATTGTGTTACAGAATTACAGTAATTTGTGTAGAATATAAGGAGCTTGACCATTGGCAATCCATACATGTTAATCAGTGGGGAATTCAACTTTTTTTTTTTAGCTTAATAAGTCCATGGTCCACCAATATTAGGCTATGAGCTATTGAAACTCGGCTTTGCATTTCTATTGTTAAAATTCAGTTTGCATGTTGTTCCTTTCTGAAGGATGCTTTAATACGAAAGCCATAAAAATGGGCATTTTTCCCCTCACAATTTATGAAGCAATAAGAAAAGTCACGTTTTCTTGAATTTGGCCGAACAAGATGATTTTTGACAGCCATTGATTTATTATGAAGATAATGATGCAAATGTTAATAGTGTGTTTCTTATTGAATGATGTTGAAGGACAAATCCATCCTGATATAAAATTGAAATGAAGGTAGAAAAGGGAGAGGATAGGGAGTTGTCTGAAATTTTGAGAAAAATCTGTTTGATTATGATACACATAAAATTGAAGTAATAGTAAAGATCATATCACAATTACTTTGCAACTCATCGGTTTCATTTGCAAGCTTCTTTCCATTTATCTTGTAGACATATCTGTATTTTTAAATGATCTTTCTCGAGTTTTACTAAATAAATTCTCTATTTAATTTGATTTTATTCCAATAAATTTTATATAAAGATGGGCTTCTTTCAATATGTTTTTCATTTTCTGTGGATCATTCAAAAAAGTTATCAAGCTTGACAAATTTCATTTTTCTGTGGAACCAATTGTATTGTATATATACAGTCAACCTGTCTATTAAGTGAAACAGAAAGTGGGCACTATAGACAGGTGTCCTTTCTAGACAGGTTCTACAACACACATTTCGCTCCGAAAGGACACAAAATGCATGGCTACTATATAAACAGGTGGCCTTTATAGAGAGGTGGCCACTAAGACATGTTTGACTGTAGTCCTCACTTACTTAAACACTGTAAATAATTATGATAAAAACATGTCATCTACATGCAAATAAATGAGGATGAAAGAAAGTTCCAAGCCTTCTTTTGAATACGTGTACTGCATATGTATAATATGTAAGGCCTCACGTCATGTCTGGACACCGCAGAACCGCTGTGTTTTTGTTAGGATGACTTTAAGTGTATATAGGCCTATAATACGCATCAAATATCTGTATCTTACAACACAGAACCCAGTGAAGATGCGCAGGACCTTTTTGTCGCACGCAGTTGTCATTCATTTACACTTTACAGATAATGCAAAGTTTTGGGAAATTCTGAAAATTGGATGGATAGTAATTATTCAACATTTTGATATATTCGGATGCCCCTTGTGGATGTATTATAAGCACTACAAAATTTAGCCCCTAAAACACTTCTGCTTTCGAGAAATTGAATGATCAAAATTTACCAGTGCTCCAGGTAAATTTCAAATATTTCAAATAGGCTATTCCATAGTAGCTGCGACCATGAAAATCTCAGAATATGCAGTTCTGATATATAATTTTCCAACGGGAATAGCAAATCGGTCAATTGTAGTCCAGAAACATTGTTTTAAAGCTAAAGTAATATCAGTCTTGAAAGAGAGCTAAACAAAATAAAGAGTTTATTATTTACTCGATTTCAACCGCGACAACGATCATTGAATATTGTTAAATCGCATAATATGGTTTGTGGTCATGAATTTGGTTCAAATTAACATATTGGAAGCATTATGTTAATTTTAACCAAATTCATGACCACAAACCAAAACTTTGTATTAGAAAGCTGCCGCGATTTCCTGCATGATATCTGAATGAGCATTTGGATTATCCCCACACTTGAAGTTTATGAAGAGTAAACTATGCCAAATTTAGTTATCAATATCTTTTACTTAAATATTCAATAAAAAGCTAGATAGAACAAGATAATACAAAGATAGTGAGATTTATAGTAAGATTTTTATTTGACTTTATCGACCCCCTTTAGGGGTATGAGGGCACATAATACAATACAGAAAGATACATAAAACAAAGTAATTTATAATAATACAATACATAGACATGATATATAAACATATTTCTATTTCTAAAACACAATAAAAATGAGCTAAAGACTAGTACCGGGTATACAAATATACACTGTCTTGAGAGGTTCTGGTTAAAACTATGCGCAAGAGGTGACTCCAATAGTACTATAGGCTGAGGGGCGCAGCCCTGAAGCAAATGGTACTTTTGGAGTCACCGAGGCCCATAGCCCTTTTTTTTCCTATTATTAAACAAATTGGGGGGAAAAAAATATGTCAATTTTTATCTAAAAAGATTTTAAAATATTTTGTTTTCATTAAATCAAGATTTGAAGAAGAAAAAAAAAAATCCCCTTTTTGTTTTCGAACTCCCAAATAGTACTCCCAAATAGTACTCTCATACTACTTTCTAAAAATAGTTCAAATATTTCTGGTCATGTGACGAGCTCTCAACCAATCAAAGGCCAACAAATTTTTGATGCAGGATATATATAATATACACTACAATTCAATTTATGGTGATAAGTCTAAAATATCACGTGGTTTGGTTTGTCTACCACTACGAGTAACTACGCCTTTATTGACAAAAAATAGGACTGCCTTTCAGCCTTAGGAAACAACGAAAAGAGTTATATTTTTACTGTTATGAATCTTACGAGTTTTCTTAATTGCACTAGGGTTACTCACAACACACTGTCGATCTAAATATAACTACCAGCAAATAAATAAATACATGGATCCTCACACACCTACCCTCAGACCAGCCACCCTCCTCACACACACATACACACACACACACAGTGCTTGAATTGAAAATGGTTTATTAAAAACGAAAACTAGCAGCCCAAAGCTGAATTGCATATTGATTCACAATAAAATACCAGTAAAATCGCATTTGAGTTTACAAAAATATACATTAATCTTAACAATTTGAAAGCATAACATAGTTCAAGTCAGTACATAAGATGAATCGTCCTAGGGGCGTTATGCAACCGTGATTAATTACACTGACGGAGGGAGAAGAGAGAGATGGAAAAAGAGAAAGAGAGAGAGAACGATGAGGAAAAGAAATGAGAGAGCGATGAAAGAGAGAAAGATGATGCGATGACAAAAATGAGAGAGAGAGAAAGAAAGTGTTAACAAGATCTACATTCAATACCTTATAACGACAGAAAGTAACTGTCGTTACATACACAATTAGATGACCTTCATTTTAATACTTGTACATTGTTAAAAGCTCATTTTCTCATTCCAGCACATAGATAAATACATGATTCCTCACACACCTACCTCAGACAAGCCCCCTCTCCCACACACACACGCACACACATTTCCTTTGATTACCTCCATGTACATGTGCTATTCAAACACAAGTTGTAATCCCAAGCCCATTGTTTTCTGCTTATAGAGTTCATCAAATCTCTCATTCTGGTCCACAGTGAAGTATGTCTTCCAGTCTCCTACCTCGCCTAATTATACAAGGAAATAAGGAAATAAAGTACAGTCATTTTTATGAAATGACCTCCCACTAATTGCAACAGAAAATATTCCAACTATTGTAGTATCATAGAAATACACATAAAGGGGAAGTCCACCTTGATATTGAGTTGGTTTTTTATGTAATAAAAGCAGAAAAATGAGAGAAACAAATTAAGCGAAAGTTTGAGCAATGTCCAATTAAAAATAGGAAAGTCATATCGTCCTAAGTAGTGTAGAAAACATGTTCTATTAAGCATGTTCTGTCCTATGGAAATTCTGAATATTCTCTAATTTGCCTGTGTGTTTCAAATTAAAGTAAATTCAAATATTACCACACCCATAATGTCACAAGCATGTGGATACTGTTCATAGCAATGTTCCGGCTCTCTGTCTCTACTACCACCCTTCCTAGTATACTTCTCAAACCAAATAAGTGATGAGCACAACAGTCATTATTATTTTTTAATTATCTTCATTAGTAGTAGTATTATTGTAATTATTATTTTTCCTCCTTTTTTGAAATAATTATTAACATCGTCATCATTATTATCACCATAATCATTATTATTGTTTGTATTGTTAGTATTACCTTTATTATTATAAATATTATTATAATAATAATTATTATTGTTGTTGTTGTTTAAGTACTGTATGAATTCGCAAGACATTTACCTTTTCTGAAGAAAGATTTATTTTGACTGACAGAATTTTTGAACATATCTAACGAGTCTGGATTGGATGCTGGGTTCTTCTTCATAGCTTTGAATGATGACTGATTGATGATGTCATCTATGACGTCATCATGGAATTCTTTGCCTAGGAATTTGCACACCCTCATTACACAGCTACGGATATCCTTTAATGATGAAAGGAAATTTAAGAGTTAATGAAATGTGAGAGATAAAACGTATTTCCCCCAAAAAACAGACAAATCAGATCCTTTCAATGATGACGATGGGATCTGAAAACATTCATCATTTATGAGACAGTTGTATTGTACTTTTGAGAAATGTAAACACTTTTGATATACATCTATGGAGATGTTTTGATAATAAAGACAGAATTTGACAATTCATATAATTATTGTGAGAGATTGGCCTTCCTAATGTTTTGAGCGGTTTAATTGCAATTATGCCTGATGTGTATTTTTGTTGTTTGTTTCTTTGGATCGAGGACTAAAAAGAGGAGGAAATGAGAACAAAATGAGAGGAGGAACAGGTGGAAGAAAAAGTGGTAGGAAAACAAAAAGAAGAAAACAATAAGAAAGAGAGGAAGATAAAGAGGAATGGCGAAGAGAAGAAGAACTTCAATAAAAGAAAATTTAGAAAGGGAGAGGAGACTGAAAAAAAAAATTAGAAAGAGAAGAATTTACTTAAAAGAACAGGAGAAGAGAAAGAAGATGGGAAGAAAGAATGAAAGTTGATGAGATATTTGAGGATAGACAGAAACTTTTAAAAAATAGCAAAAATTCAAACAAAACGTCATTTTAAAACTAGTGATTACCATTTTCATTTCTTCATATGTGATGAATAGGACATTGTCTTCATGTCTCATGTTCCACCAGTAGAGGACGTTCTCAAACCAGCAGCCTCTTGGAGCTGTAAAAAAACAACAACAACAACAACCATGATAGCAATAATGATAATTAATATGATGATAATATTATAGTAATAAGAAATAATAATAATGTGTAAAAGATTATAATATTAACACCAGTAATAATCATTTATTCCTTGGCAATCCATCGTATAGCCCTCGGACCAGGACGGGATTCCACACGCTCTAGGAGCGCGTTCGGACGCGCTAAAAACGAGATAAGGACGAGTAACAAACTGGTTAGAACAAACTGCGACCTAACTAGAATGGATTCGAAAAGATGCGGATCCACGAGGGGGGGGGGGGACGGGCAAAATGAAAAACAATAAGTGCTCACACCCCCCCCCCCCCCCCCCCACACCCACTGAGCGAAATATTGGTCGGCGCGATTTTTCAAAATACGGGGGGGGGGGAGGGGAATGAAAAGACAAAATATAGTGCTCACTACCCCCCTCGTTTTTTTGTGTCCAACCCAGCCCCTCTCCATTTGAAAATGTTCAAATGATATTATTGACTGTATATGCGCTCATAGATTTTGGATAGGGACACAATAACGGGCCAACCGCCCGCCTCATCCAAATCAACACAAAAAGAACCCCTTTTCAAATTTTAGGCTTTAAAGGCCCCCTCCTGAAAAAAAATCTACTACACCTTTTTTTACGGTCAGAAATCTACCCCTTTCCTTTTACTGTTTCAGTTTTTTTTTAATATATCGAAGTCTTAATTCTTCTCCGTTATACTCACTATTTCCGAGATAAAAGTCTTCGAAGAATTGGTCCCAGGTGGGGTAACTTGGTAGGGTCCACGGCGAGAAATTGTGGAAGTGATAAAAGGAGACGGCAGCATCCTTTGGGTTTCGTGCTACATAAATGATCTGGAAAGGAGAACACGATAGAGGGAGAGAGAGAAGGAGCGAGAGAAAGACAGGCAGAGAGAGAGAGAGGAGTGATCAGGGGAATGATGGAGAGGAAGGGGGTATCAACATAGAGGGGGAGGGGTAAAGGGAGGGAGAGAGAGAGAGATTGTGCATTTTAGAATAATCACTGCCAAAGTCATGGATGTGCTTCATGAATACATATTGTATTAAGTACTAAGGCGCGTACGCCTCAATTTTATTTTACTTTGTTTTTTAGAAAAGACTGATACATATGTGAACAACCAACTTTTGTTTTCACCACAAGGTCCACAGCTTCGGGTATGATAGGTTCTAAGGCCTTGAGAACTACATGTGTACTAATTTTAAAACCTGACCGAATTGCATTACAAAGACCATAGTGCTGGAGGAAGTTTGTTTCAGTGTTGGATCTTTTTGCATTGGTTTATTTAGTATATGTATAACTGATGTATTTCCAATAAATACTCTATAATCTATTTCGATAGATATATGTTTATAAATTTGTTTGTGCATGTACTTGTACATTGAAAAAAATCCCAACTTGGGGATTCAATGTTGATAAATACATTTTATTTCTAATTTGAATACCACCCAGGGATTGTGTAATGCATGCCCTTACCGCATGGCGGCACCAAGGTAGCATGTTCCTAATACAATGATTTATGCTGAGAGGGGGGGGGGGGGGGGGGTAAGGAATAATTATAAAAAAAGGGTTATTGCGGTGATATCCCCTTCCCCTCCGACAGAAGGATCATCAACCCCCTCCACCCCCTCCCGTATACTGAGCGAATTTTTGATGGTGGGTCAAATTGTATATTTCCCTGAATGGAAAGACGATATCAACAAAACATAGGCAACTTGAATCGAATGAAACTGACATATTACATTGCAGTCGACAAAAGTAATATCGCTATTATCACAAGCAAAACTGAACACAATAGAAGCACAATGTAATAAAACCAAAACCTCGATCGAGAGAGAGAGGGAGAGAGAGAGAGAGAGAGAGAGAGAGAGAGAGAGGAAAAAAAACTGCCCACGATACCTTTCACCACGTGACTATAATGCAGTTAGCGCGTGATACGAAAAAGGGTTACTTTTAAACGCGTTTTAATCTAAGATACAATTATTCAAATGCAAATAAGTAGCTTAAATACCTTCAGTGTCCATGTTGGTCTGTTTGGAGACTGCGTATAACAATGGTAACAGGAGAAATCTGTATGGTGCAAGGAAAAATAGCAAAAACATCATTTAACAAATATCGCCATATGCACGATTTCATGTTACGCAAATAGTGAAACCATATCATAATAATATATAATAATTATAAAGTGCAAAAAGGGAAAGAAAAGGAAAAACAATAGAGAAGAATATTAGATACATGTAGCTTAGACAGATACCAGCTCGTCACGTGATATCGATTGCGAGCAGCTGGTGAAATATATTTTTAACCAATGCTTGTCGCCCTCTTGAGGACTGTATGTCACCAATTACACCAATAATCATGGTTAAGTTTTTGTTTTCAATATTTTTTTGTCGATTTTTTTATTTTACTTTTAAGAAATGATTTTTTTTCTCGACACATTTTTTTTCTCACTTTTTTATTTGTTTTGTTCTCGAGAAAAAATGGAAATAATTTCGGGCTGCGCGCTTCGGGAAAATATAACCACTTGGAAAAAAATAACTCCCTTCAGCGGTCCAAAGAATGTTATATCACCCTCTGCCAGTCAATATCTGTTTAGTGAGATACGCTCAGAATACTTCCATAAGTCATCAGTTTAACACTGATTCAAAATTGTTTCTAAAGTTGTCCAACAGTATCAGAATATTCTAAATATATTATGGCTATTTATTCCGAAGCTCTACTGGTGCAAACATAATTTTTATTTTTTTGTAAAGGTTTCTGTTAGGTACGTTTTGGGTAAGCAGTCACATATATTATAGTTTGTTTTGGTAAAAAAGACAACGAAACCATTTCCAATTTTAAATTCAAGCATAATTATTTATATTCTTCCTCCTCTATATGTTAACTCCATGGAATTGTGAAATGTGAACATGCATGCATGCATGCATAAATAAATAAATAAGTGAATATTACTCACCTTTATTCTTTCAGCAGTAAACAAGCTTCTAACATTCGTCGTTATCTTCTAGGCACTGGTATGAAGTAGTGGTGACATCAGAATATTATTCACCTCTATTCTTGCAGTGGTATAAACCTGCCTTTTATATACGTTGTTGTCTTATAGTCACAATCAGGAGGAAAGTCGCGGGTACAATTAAAACTATAAAACAATACGGATTGTGGTGCGTCACATGACTATGAATGTTTTATTGTAGGAGTACACAGGCGTCATGTTAAGGAGTGATACAGAGAGAGGGGTTGAGACAATGAGACAAAAATACAGAGAAAGGGGGCGAGAGAAAGAGACAGAAATACAGAGAGAGGGGGTGAGAGAAAGAGACAGAAATAGATAGGAGTGGGGAATGAGAGAAAGAGAAGAACAAGGGCCAATTATGCTGGTATACCATTAACACGATCGTAAATAATGTCAACCTTAGGCATGATCGTAAATGACTGAAATCAACCTTAAGCAGGGCTCCCACTTAGCCGAGTTGGAGCCTCGAGTTGTGGTACTGGCGCGAGCTAATGGCAAGCCGTGTTATCATTAAAATTCGAATTCGATTTCGTAATATCAAGAATTGAATTCTTGATATCAAGAAATATGTTTTTATGATAAAACTGCTTGCCATAAGATCGCGCCAGCTCGCCACAACTCGGGGCTCCAACTCGGCTAAGTGGGAGCCCTGCTTTAGACATTTCCAATATAGCCTTGTCCATCACCTCTGGAATGACATATATTACGTCATCCAAACACGTTTAACTTAGGGGTGCACGATAAGGAAAGGGCCCTTGAGTTAATTTGTTTTAAATAATTTCATTGCGATTATGTTTTCCTGGTACCAGCCTTAAGGGCAAGTCCACTCCAAAATAACTTACTTGAAATAGAAGCAGACGAGTCAGACAAACCAATCAACAACAAAAAGTTTTTAGCAAAATCGGATAACTAATAAGAAATGTATGAATTTTTAAAGACATGAAAACTTTATGGGATCTTTATTTTGAAGTATCTCAAGTTCAGACATGGGACAGCTTTGTGCAATTATTGTTTGGAGTTTTAAACTGGGTAGCGTTTCACGAAACCGTCTAAATATAAGTTCACCAACATCCCATTAACATGTGTTGTAATTATCACGCGTTTCAATGGGATGTGAACTTGTACTTTTGACCGTTTTGTAAAACGATGCCCAGTATTAAAATAGAGAGACACTGGCAGGCCATTTTATGTGTTGATGTTGTTTTATGCAAGGGTAATCAGGAGTGGACCAAGGTAACTTGAGCAAATGACTAATTCCATGTAGGCTCACAGAGCTAAACATTTTTAATAATATCCCGCTTTTATATAGCGCTTAATACATCAACGATGTATCTAAGCGCTTTAAATTTACAGATAATATTATTATCCTGGTCATCGGATACAGCTAGGCTTGCCCACACACAATTAATGCAGGCGCGGATCCAGGATTTTCCAATAGGGGGGGCCGAAAATTTTAAAATCGCACAGACCAATATTTCAACTTAACATACCAATACTGACAAGGTCATAGCACCTTACCGGTACCTACAAGCGGGCACAATTTTGGAAAGGGGGCAGGCTCACGTCATGTATCTTGTCCGATATCAACATCCGCCTTTTTTTAATTTATGCTTTTTTTCCCCTACCGCGCGAAGCGCGGAAGCTTTGACATTTCATTAAATTATGAGGGAAAGTAGACGATTCGTTGTACTGTTTTCGACTCTTAATCCTTGTCTGGTTTCGTTCCCCCCCCCCCCCCCCTCTCCCGCGCGAAGCGCGGAAGCTTTGACGTTTCATTGAATTATTAGAGAAAGAAGACGATTCGTTGTACCGTGTCCTTGTCTGAATCCAGATCCCCCTCCCCCCCCCCCTCCCGCGCAAATCCCGCGGAAATTTTGACGTTTCATTAAATTATTACTCTTAATCCTTGTCTGAATTCAGTTTCCACCCTCCGCGCAAAGCGCGGAAACTTTGACGTTTTTTAAAAAAAAAATTAGAGAAAGAAGACGATTCGTTGTATCGTGTCCTTGTCTGAATTCAGGTTCCCCACTCCCGCGCAAAGCGCGGAAGCTTTGACGTTTCATTAAATTATTACTCTTAATCCTTGTCTGAATTCAGTTTCCACCCTCCGCGCGAAGCGCGGAAGCTTTGACGTTTTTTAAAAAATTTTAGAGAAAGAAGACGATTCGTTGTACCGTGTCCTCGTCTGAATTCAGGTTCCCAACTCCCGCGCAAAGCGCGGAAGCTTTGACGTTTCATTAAATTATTACTCTTAATCCTTGTCTGAATTCAGTTTCCCCCCCTCTGCGCGAAGCGCGGAAGCTTTGACGTTTCGTTAAATTATTGGAGAAAGAAGACGATTCGTTGTACTGTTTTCGACTCTTAATCCTTTTCATAATTCAGTTCCCCCCACCCTTAATCCTTGTCTGAATTCGTTTTCCCCCCTCTCCCACGCGAAGCGCGGAAGCTTCCTTTGTTTCATTAAGTTATTAGAGAAAAAAGACGATTCGTTGTACCGTGTCCTTGTCTGAATTCAGATTCCCCCCTACCGCGCAAAGCACGGTAGCTTTGATTTTTTCATTAAATTATAAGAGAAAGAAGACGATTCGTTGTACCGTTCTCTACTCTAAATCCTTGTCTGAATTCAGTTTCATCAAATTATCTGAGAAAGAAGACGATTCGTTGTACCGTTCTCTACTCTAAATCCTTGTCTGAATTCAGCTTTTGACCCTCCCGCGCGAAGCGCGGAACCTTTACGTTGCCCTTAAATTTTACTCTTAACCCATGTCTGAATTCATTTTTGCCCATACCGCGCGAAGCGCAGAAGCTTTCAGGTTTATTTAAATTATTAGAGGAGAAGGTGATTCGTTGTACCGTGTCCATGTCTGAATTTAGTTTCCCCCTCCCGCGCGAAGCAAGGTAGTTTTGGCGTTTCATTAGAAATTGTTTCTTTTAATCCTTGTCTGAATTCAATTACCCCCTACCACGCGAAGCGCGGAACCTTTGACGTTTCATTAAATTATAAGAGAAAGAAGACGATTCGTTGTACATTTTGATTCTGAATCCTTCTCTGTACTCAGTTCCCCCTCCCGCGCAAAGCGCGGAAGCTTTGACGTTTCATTTAATTAATTTAATTCATTGTCTGAATTTTCAAAAATGTTTCTCTGTCCCAAAAAAGGTCACAGTTCGTAAGGGGAAAAATGCCGGCCGACCGACATTATACATCTCACCGACTTCAAACTTCTGCATTGATATAGTACACGACGATCGAGCAAAAACAATCGACACTGCGGACCCGACACAGCAACATAATTATCATGCGTATCTTTCTTGCTCCCTCGACGAGGCGACTCCACCCAACATCCCCCTCTCTCTCTCTTACTCCCACCCCTCTTCCCTCAGGCCCTTACCTACATCTCTCTCTCTTTTATCCTCCGTTTCTTTTGTTTCCTTTTTTATCTCTTTTCTTTCTTTTTTTTTCCTTTTCTCCTTTTTTTTTCTTTTTTTTTTCTTTTCCTTTCCCTTTTCTTTTTTCATTTTCTTTTTTCTCTTTCTTTCTTCTCTTTTCTTTCCTTTCTTTTCCTTTTCTTGTTTTCTTTTTTTTCCCTTTCCCCCTTTTTTCCCCCTCCCCTCTCTCATTTTTCCCGACAGCTGCGCGATTTTACCGACAATATCCTGACAGGTGGGGGTGTCGCACCCCACCCCCCCCCCTTTTGCAACGCGGCTCGGGATTTTATGTGGCCTGCCCCCTCTATTCAATAACCCCCCCCCCCCCCCCACTCCAATAACGTCTCCCAAGCCTTCGGAAATGACCCCCGATCTCCCGATTACAATTCTGCTCCTCTTTGTAGGGGCCGGGGGCGGCTTCATCATGAGTGCTTGTACATGAACGTTTTTAAAATAAATATATTAGGCTGGATTTCGACCCGGATTGCACAAACTAAAATGATAGGATGATCATCCCCAATATACGCTTGCAGTTCACAGTCATGTGCACCCCCTTCCTCGTTATTCCCTTATCCACCGTTACCGTCAATGTCATTTACATATGGCCGGCCCCCTCTTCAATAACGGCCCCAAGCCTTTGGGAATGACACCCAAAATTTCCTGATTTCCATTCTGCCGCCCTTTGGAGGGGCCGGGCGCAGCCTTTTCAGAAGTGTATTTACACAACTCTTTTCAGGTACTACGGCTCATAAACAAGTATGCTTAGAACTATTGAAAATAAGCCGAATTCAGACTCAGTTTTGCATAACCTAAAAATTACAATACGTACACACGCGCATATCCCCCCCCCCCACCCCCCCCCCCCCAGTTTTCCCCTACTCGTTGTTTCTGTCACTTTGTGCCATTTCCTTGTCTTTCTTACTTTCTCACCCGGCTTCTCTTTTCCTTTTCCTTTCTCTTTTTTCTCTTTCTCTCTCTTTCTTTTCTCTTCTTTTTTCTTTTCTCTTCTCCTTTCTTCTTTCTTCTCCTTTTTTCTCTCTCCTCCTTTCTTTTTTCCCTTTGTTTCTTCCTCTTTTTTCCTTTTTCCCTTTTTTTGCGCCGCCAATAGGGGGGCCGCGGCCGTTTCGGCCCCCCCCCCCCCCCTGGATCCGCCACTGTTAATGTATGCACATTCTCCACTTCTTTGGGAGCATTCCAGCCAGGCGTCATTTTACAGACGATCACAATGCTGAGCAAACTACATTGACTTTCGAATCCTACCGGGTACCCTTTTAACACCTAGGTGGAGAGTGGCAAATGTACGTCTTGTCAAAGGATGCTAGTGTTGAGCTAGGATTTGAACCCCGTACCGTGTGATCTGTAATCGGCAGACTAATCCACTAGACCAGTTATTACCAGTATCATTGTTTCACTACTGTCAACTTCATATTTTTGATAATACGTGATACCACATTATGTTTTGAGGCACATGCATATATACATACATACATTGTACAATTGCTTTTTTGTATAGCGTAAAGACCAATAAAGTATTGCTCAATGCACTTTACATGAAAAATTAATGCATAGACAAACAACAACATAATAGGAAAAGAAATAAAAAGCTTAAACATTTAGTTATTGAAAAGGCGTATCTTTTAGTTGTTCTCAAAATATTCACTCGAAGTTGAAGTGCGGACAAAAAAGTGAGGGTGTTTTCTATTAATTTTTTGGCAGGGTTTCCGTGCTTTTTTTGTACCGAAAAAAGGGGCCACTTGACACTATTTGTGACTCTAAAATAATATTCCTACCCCGAATTAGAACTTCCTTTTTCTCATCAAAAATACGAACAGTTGATTCTTTTCAAATTCCTACATGGAGCGTAGAGTCACGTTGATGCATGACTGAATCATCATAAGCTGCATATAACAATAATACAGCATAGAATTTCCAAATACATACTGAGGCATGTGCGTCCATCCTGACAATGCCTTTTCTCTCTATTCACACTAGTTGTTAGAAATACTCCTACACTCACAATTTAATACAGATCTTATCATAAAGTTGTGTTTGTACATACGGTAGTCACTGTGGGTTTGCATATTTGCGAATATGGTATTAAAGCATTGAAGAAAAAACCCGACATTTTGGAAACAAATAGACCGTTTTATTTGTGTCAACCTTTTGTTCAAACATTATCACTGATCGTGTGCTGACAAAGTTTCCAGGAGGTATCAAGGTGCCATGTTTATTGTGCCAGACTTGCATGGATTTCCAACTTTGCTCTAGCTCTCTCAAAAGTTACCTGGATCAAATAGATGTCAAAGGAAAGAGAACATATACGTACTGCTTGCTAAGTAGGTCTATGCACTGTTACATCGAAAGAGAAACTTGATTAAGGATTGACATAGAGTTGTGAGGAATAGCCTGGCAATCGAGGAGCGATTTTCTCACCGGAGGTGATGAGGAAAGAATTCCAACAAGTCCTTAATCTCTCTGACGAGTGAAAAGAAAGAGGGAAGAAGAAAAAGAAAAGAAGGAGGAGGAGAAAGAAGAAAACGAAGAAGAATAACAACATCAAGAACAACGACAAGAACACGAAGGAAGAAAGGTCAAATTTTGTTTTACATTACGCCCATCAGCCCTTGCACCACCACCAGTTCCCATGTCCATGGAAGCGATTAATGAAATGGACGTCCAAAGCTTGGATGTACCCGCTGAGGAGCATGATGATACGGTAAACGAAGGGCCACGTATCGACAAAGAGGAAATCGATTCCTCACCAGAAGAATGTGATGTTATCCGACTTGAGAACACTCTTGAGCATGACGTAGATGATCATCATACTGATGGTCAAGATGCCAGTCGTGTCAGAAAGCATGATGGCGTCGATGACGATGTCAGCGCTACCAGCACTGATACAGCCGACGACGAGGTTGAAGAGGATGATGATGAGATGGCAGAAGCATCATCACAAAGCTACGATACGGATGATGACCTCGATCATCACTTCTTCATCGACCACAATAAGGTCAAAGACGACATGGACAACGCGCGTGGTCGTCGCGAAGACCATCGAATAGACCACCTTGAAAGAGCGGTGGTGCTCGAACTCGAACCATTGCGTCAACCAGCAAATGAAAGACGATGTCAAGACAGAGAGAATTATAAGACAATAAATGATGCCCATAGTGACGGCAAGCCAGATGATGACGTAGACGACCGAGACGGTGATGCTGATCCCAATGAAGGTAAGATTCCAGTGGCCCGACATTTTCCTCCAGCAACAATTGCTCCGGGCTTTATTTCTTTATTGGGGTTGAAGTTAGAAATTTGGTTAGTGTAGTTTAGCGTTTTTCACACGAGATGCCGCAAAACATCTTTATATTAGGGGTGCCGCGAAAGAAATTCAATTAATTATATTTTGGAATAATGTCAATTTTTTTCTCAGAATCCTCTATGTATTTTCAAGAGGAAAAAACGTTTTTTAAAGGAATTTTGTTTTCCTCGCTAGCTTCGCTCGCTCGCAACAATTAAGAAGACAGTGAAGTGCCTGGATGCCTCCATATTTGGGGAACGAGATGCCTGAATATATGAGATATATGCGTTAATGGTAAGACAATAGCATGTTAAATATTTGTTTAAAGAACACACCCGAAACTTTTTGGCCAGTAAGTTGCTAACAATATTAACAATTTCTCCTTCTATGACCCAATGGTTTGAGAGTTTCGATTTGTTACAAATGAATGAAAATATTTATTTGTAGTAGGGATATAATATGCAAAATATGGGCAAACATTTACAAAAAAGTGATTTTAATGCTTTAGCGATATCCGGGGGGGGGGGGGGATCTTCTATTTCTTTTCCCTCGTGAATAACTTTGTGAATATCTTTTCTTCCTTTTTGAGAACAATATTAATAACTTTTCATGTGGACTTGATGTCCCTTTTGTGAATCCAAACAAGGAGGACAACAAAATAATTCCTTTTTTTTACCATTTGTAGCACGAATGTTAGTACATAGCGATTAAAGTAGTACGTTTTGTTTTATCTTTGGCTGTAATATTGGAATTATACATGTATTTAGAAAAAAGGACGATGTTTTCGATTAATTGATTTGAGTTATGGTCGTGTGAAGCAAGGAAACCGCGGTATTGTATTATTGTTTGATCTAGATGATGTTTGCAGTGGGAAATAAAATTCGAATAAAGGTAGCATTATATCAACAAAGTTATTTGACCTTGTGACGATGCAGCTATAAAATATCGTTCTTCAGGAGCCGAATGAACCCTGACTCTGTGTAAAGAGATACAATTCAGCGCCCCTCCGGCTCCAAACAGTAAATAGCCAGTGTAGTACAATATGATATAGTCCAGTAGCCAAGCCATAATACAGCGATTTAATAATAACAATTTCATTGTAAAGAAATTGTGCAATGAGGTACGTTGGAATTTTTTAATCCATTACCTGGAGATAAGCAGTTGATTATAGTATTACTATCATAAAAAAGTATATTATTACCAATTAACGTTCGTCGGGAGACTATAGAAGGCTAATTGTGTGTAAATAGATACGTGTATTCAGCGCCCCTCCGGCCCTGGCACTCTTGTTTTAATATACAAGCTATTCTATATAACTGTAACAGAACTGTAGGATACGTCAATATCATATTTTGGCTTTACAGGGATTACATATCTTCAGCGCTTGTCAGTGGTGGAAATTCATGCTTATTGCTTCCAACAGTCTTTGGATGTGCAAAACATGTCCATCTGATATCCAAGCAGATCTAGATAGGCCTGTTCATAGTGCATGTAGTACAGATATGCCAGATCTTTTAAGGCTGACAGCGGTCGGTTTAAGATGAGTTTTTGACTTACACGATATAAGAACAAAGTTTGACAATTTCACCACGGTTTTTTAAACTTTCTTCTTCAGTATTTGTTATGTTCTTGTCTTGTGAACATGAAGAAGCACGCTGTTGACTGATATATTGGGTTTAACTCAGAAGGTTTATTCCGGCACTCGTTAAGTCAAGAGGCCATCTTGGAGTCTCACTCGCGCGGCACAAGGTGGCGCTATATTCTACATTCATGTACATGTATAACGATGAGGTATTGCCATGACTTTTAACATGTTTAAAGGAAGTGTTTTTTGTTTATTCAAGCTATGCTTTAATTTCATGGGAAATCATAAGGTGAAGCTTTATAAAGTGGGGTGGAATTTGCAAACATAGGAGCCGAGTGAAGGGAAATGAAGGAAAAGAGGGAGAGGAAATCCTTCTTTCCTTTTTTTTTTTTTTTTATTTTTGCCAAATATGCTATTTTTTTTTTTTTTTTACATGTAAGGTATTGACCCTTCCTCTGCACTCAGTATGTTTTTACTGGGTAAACTGAGACTAGCACGTTTTCTGAGTTTTTTTTTTTTTTTTTTTTATCTTGGAAATTTTTGTGTCAATTATCCGTCTGGGGTAAAAGGTGGAAATGAAAAGCAAGTTTTTTTTATATCTGCCGGTATATAGTTTGTTTGGTAACTTCAATTTGAGGGAATATCAACTTCTCATAAAAATCTATTATATTCCTTATTTCTTTTCATATAAAAATACGCATTCACATTTGAAATCGTTGAAAATATTGTGGTACCATTATTTACTGGGGCTAAGATTGGGAAGGAAAATTCACTTTGCTATTGAGAAAGGGGCGTTGACATTCCCTTGATGTTGTGAGAAGTGTGTTTATTGAACGTTGAAAGAAAATGGTAATTATAATGCATTATGTAACAGATAATGAAAATGAGAATCTGAACACACCTGTGAACCTAAGATGAAAATGTCTCTTTTGAACTGCGTATACAATTTAAAGCTATGGGTGAGTAGGAATGCCTCATCAACAAATGAGATATGGATCTGAGAATGAAGTCAGGGTAAAGTAAGAGGTCATTACTTCCCCTTAGTCTCCATCACTGAGTGGAAATCATATGCAACATGGGGGTGTTTAGAGATGTATTTAACTCCTGCTGGAAGTATGCAGTACAAAAACTGTAATTATATTAAAAGTACCATCCCTGGAAATGTTCATTTTGGAAAAGAACTGTTGTGAGAACTTTTGTTTTGCATAAATACATTTTCCAAACGGTAAAATATTCAGGAATGTAAAGTGAAAACATTTCCCGCCATATCGTATTACGAATCAAGAATTTAAGCCTTCATTGTGACATTCCATGAGATGTAATCTGGTTGAAAGTACATGTACCGTAATTTAAAGCACCAGTCACATAAATGAATAACATATAGTGACGTCAGGGGCAGCATTTTGAGGGACAAAAGGCTGTGTCTAGCAGTTCATGCAATTTGAGGGATTATCAACTCCTTACGAAGATGGATTATACTCCTTATTTCTTGATATATAAAAATACGCATTCATATTTGACATAGTTGAAAATATTGTGGTGCCTTTAATTTACTGGGGCTACGTTTGGGAAGGAAAATTCACTTTGATATTGAGAAAGGGGCGTTGACATTCCCTTGATGTTGTGAGAAGTGTGTTCATTGAACGTTGAAAGAAAATGGTAATTATAATGGATTATGTAACAGATAATGAAAAGAAGATCTGAACCTAAGATGAAAATGTCTCTTTTGAACTGCGTATACATTTTAAAGCTATGGGTGAATAGGAATGCCTCATCAACAATTGAGGTATGGATCTGAGAATGAAAGTCAGGGTTAACGGAAGGAAGATGTTATTACTCCCCCTTAGTCTCTATCATTGAGTGGAAATCTAAGCAACCTTGGTGGGTTTAGAGATGTATTTACTCCAGCTGGAAATATGCATTACAAAAACTGTAATTATATTAAAGTTCAATCCCTTGATATGTGTATTGTGGAAAAGAACTGTTGTGAGAACTTTTGTTTTTGCATTAACGAATTCTCCAAACGTCGAAAATTCAGGAATGTAAAGTGAAGAAAAAAATTCCCCGCCATATCGTACTTGGAGGTATAGATTTTAAGACTCAAGAATGTAAGCCTTGTGACATTCCATGAGATGTAATCTGGTTGGAAGTACCATGCAATTTAAAGCACCAGTCAAAACTCATGAATGTAAAGAGAAAATAGTACCCGCCAATTTGTACTAATGTAGGCATAGGTTTGCCTTATTGCATTCCATGAGATGTCTAGCTTGTTACTTAATCTTTAAAATGTGTCATTAGAGGAATGTGAACACTGTACAACGCAAATTATAGAACAGGTTCCTTTTAAAGATATTTACAAATGGAGAGGGGGAGTGGTTTGGTGTGCATGTGTGTATGTGTGTGTGTAACTTAATACATACATGTACATCGCATTTCTCTTTCCTTTTCCATTTGGTGAGTAAAGTAATCCAACTAATCAATAGCCATGAACACGTGAGAAGCTTCCTCAGCTATGATTGGTCCGCGAGAGCTGGAGGGCGAAAGTGTTTCTTTTGTTTCTTTTCGTCACCGGCTTCTCGTGGTCACCAACGCCGGACATGCTGATTGGCTGAATGGTCTTTGCGGCGGCAGGAGGGCGGGACGTGTTTTGAGACAAGTCTCGTCTCCAGCTGGTCCTAGACACTTCAGTTGATCGAGATAAATGGCATCTGAAATATACAACATAATTGTCGATTTGTTTCTGCTCTCCCCCCCCCCCCCCTTTAATAGTAAATATTCATGTAATCTTACAATCTTAGCAGGAGGATTAACGTTAGAGCCTTGTGAAGCAATAATTAGATCTCGTCACCGGCTGCTTGTGGTCACTGTCTATGACGGCAGGTGGGCGGGACGTTGTTTTTTTATTTAGAAAAGTCTCGTCCCCAGCCAGTTTTAGACACCAGCGAGGTCTTTAAATCAACTATAAATTTTATATCTAGACTCTGTTTTGAGAGAAATTAAAAGGGGAAAATAAATAATGCCCTTTTACGGTTACCTTAAGCCGGTCGTTAACAGTGAAAGGAAAAGAAAAAAAAAAGAAGAGGAATAGTTCAAAAGTTAATTAATTCGTTTTCTTAAAAAAGAAACTCCTTATATACTGTAATGTTTATAATGGTATCAAAAGCCATTTGGTGGGGTACAAGCTGTTGAAGCTTAAAGTATGCACGGGGTTTATTTATTACGTTCGTTTATTACGTTTTTTTTCTTTTAAAATATTATATATAGCCGTTTGAGCCTGGGGCTAAAGTATCATTAGTTACACATTATCTGAATCCGTTAATTATGAGGTCAAGTTATATCGTCTGGAGTTACTGTTTTATTTTCGGTGTTGGTTTTTTTTTTTTTTTTTTTTTTTTGTCACAGTAAGAAGACTGTATTAATACTTTGTGTAAAAGGCTGCCACGCCATGATTTAGAATAAGTGATGGGAGGGGTTTCGAACATGACAGCATATATTATGCTTATGTGTATGAATGTGGTTGATAGTGTTGAAGGGTGGGGTGATGGTATGTGTGGTATGTTTTCCGGTTCCGATGTCTGCCTGTACTTGTTTAATTTGCAATCTAACTTGAAAGTGTTTGTTTTTCCTAGAGTTGGAAATGCATCAAGCTTCCCATTTACTGTGAAACTGTCACCACTATGTACATTTCTAAAGGTTCTTTGTTACAGGTATAGATTCATAGTTCTTGATGTCGGTTAATTTAAAATTACTCTCAATTAATGTCAGAGGACTGAGAGATAGAGTCAAAAGAAAGAAGATTTTTCAGTGGTGCAAAATGTCGGCAAATATGATATTCTTGCAGGAAACCTTTAGCACAGAAGACATTGAATACAGTTGGAAGGGTGATTGGGAAGGCTCAATGTTTTTTAGCCACGGGAGTAACCACAGTAGGGGGGTTATTGTAATGTTTAAACCAGGTATTACTTTTGTGGTGGAAAAAACCTTAATTGACGAAGGGGGAAGATACGTCATCATTAAAGGCAAATGTCAAGGCGAAAAGCTAATATTAGGAAGCGTGTACTTTCCCACAAGGAATAAAGAAAACGCCCAATGTGATTTTCTGTCTGATCTAAATAAAATAATTTGTTCTGTATTTAGTCAAGAATATTCCTTGATAATTGGAGGAGACTTCAATGTTATTATGAATCATAATTTGGATTACATGGGTGCAAGTAATATTTCGAAAAGCAAATATAGGGACTCATTATTAGACTTTCTTGATAAGCTTGATTTAATTGATGTGTGGCGTAAGCGTCATCCTAATAAGAAAGAATTCACTTTCAGACAGAAGCAGCCATTAGTTCAGAGTAGATTGGATTATATCTTCATTTCTTCGAAAGTAGACAAGTTGATAAGAAAGTCTGAAATTTTGCCTTCTATTACACCTGACCATGCTGGAGTTAGAATAGAATTTAACAATTTAGTCGATAGTTTTGTTTATGGGAAATCGTATTGGAAGTTTAATAGTAGTCTATGTAATGAAAAAGATTTTGTAGATGGGGTAAAAAAGAAGATTTCTGAAATAGAGGAAACTTGGCGGAATCAAATAACGAGCAAAATTAAATTTTGGGATTTTATGAAAATGAAATTAAGAGAATATATAATGAAATTCTCCCGTGAAAGAGCAAAACTCAGAAGAGTCCACACTGAAAAATTGGAAAAAGAAATTAAAGACCTGGAATATCGATTGACGATCAATATTGATTGTCATAAAAGTATTCAGGATGAAATTGACATGAAAAAAATGGAATTAGAGAAGCTTTTCGACTATTCACGTCAAGGGTTAAAAGTCCGTTCAAGGACAGAATGGTCTGAAGAAGGAGAAAAAAATTCAAAGTTTTTTGAACAATTACTAAAGTCAAATAAAAGGAAAAGTGTGATTAAGGAGATATATAATGAAAATAAGGAAACTGTGAGGGATGGCAAAGGGATTTTGAAGATTATCAGGGAGTTTTACGAGAATTTATATGCATGTAAAAATGGTGAAATTACAGAGGATATTGAAAATATGTTCTTAAATGAATTACCCAAATTAAGTAAAGAAAATAAAGAGTATTGTGAAGGCAAGATAACAATGGCAGAATGCTATCAGGCAGTAAAGGAAATGAAATGGAACAAATCACCAGGCAATGACGGCTTCTCGACTGAGTTTTATTTCACGTTCTGGCCAATTTTAGGGAAAACAATAGTGGAGGCTTTTAATGAAAGTTTTGAAACAAAAATGTTATCAAACTCACAGAGACAGGGGGTAATTACACTAATTGAGAAAGAAGGCAAAGACCCTTTGTACATGAAAAACTATAGGCCAATTACTCTCTTAAATGTAGATTATAAAATATTGTCGAAAGTATTAGCTACAAGGGTAAAGGAGGTATTGGAGGATATTATTCATTACGATCAGGTGGGCTATGTTAAAGATCGGAATATTGGGGAAGCGGTTCGGTTAATTGATGATACATTCTTTCAGTCCTTGTATCAGCCTGTAGGCTTTTTAATTGCCGTAGATTTTGAAAAGGCATTCGATTGCATTTCCCATAAACTTTTATTTAAAGCTTTGGAACAGTTTGGGTTTGGTAAAGTTTTGTGTTCTTGGGTTAAAACCCTCTACACTAATGTTAGCAGTTGCGTGATGAACGGGGGACACTCAACAGGATATTTTGGAATTAATAGAGGGGTAAGACAAGGTGACCCCCTATCTCCATATTTATTTGTAATAGTTATCGAATTACTAGCTCGTTATATTAGGAAAGATGAGAGCATTAAAGGGGTAGGATTCGGGAATAAAGAAATAAAGCAAGTTTTGTATGCCGATGATATTACATTGTTTTTAAAAGATATGGATTCAATTAATAAAGTGAAGAAAGTTTTCAAAAACTTTGAAAAATTAAGTGGGTTGAAGATAAATATGGATAAGACAAATTTTATGTGGTTAGGAGAGGAAAGTGATAGGCCGGGTTTACCTTTTTTTGGACATAGAGTACAACATATAAAGATCCTAGGGGTATATTTCGCACGTCATTCCAAAATAAAAGATGATTTGAACTATAAGGAAATTTTGAGCAAAATCAAAAGACTAATCGGTTGGTGGAAGCAACGAGATTTAACGATGTTTGGCAAAATTAAATTGTTGAAGATATATGTATTTTCAAAACTAAATTATGTTTCGTCTCTTATGACAGTCCCACAAAACATTTTTGAAGAAATCGAAAAGATTTCTTTTAATTTTATTTGGGGAGGGAGAGACAGAATAAAACGGAAAATATTATATCAAGATTACTGCGCTGGGGGACTCAGAGTAACGAATTTTAAGATATTTATCAAGACTCAGAGAATAATGTGGATCAAACGGTTGCTCTATGGAGAAAAGTATTCAGGTTGGAAAGTAACCTTTGACCACTTTTTCAGATCACTGGGGGGTCGAATTATATTTCTTTGTAATTATGATATAAATAAAATGGACTTGAAGGGTATACCATCTTTTTATAAAGACATGTTGAAGGCATGGCAAGAATTAGATAAATGCAGACACTTTGGAGAAAATAAGAATAATCCGATTATATTTAGCAATAAGTGTATATGTCTCAGCAATAAAACATTTTTTGATGTCGAACTATTTCAGAAAGGTATACTTCAAGCATCAGATATAATTGTCAGAGGTCATTTAAAACCGATCTTACATTTTTTAAATTTGGGTTTTGAAACTAAAAGCTTGCTTAGAATTCAAAAGATCTTTTCAGCAATTAGAAACGATTGGATACAAAGTGATTTTATGGAAGTGGACACTGAAAATTTTGAAATAGAATTGATGATATTTGGACGTTTACAGAAACTATGTGATATAAAATCTAGGCGGTTATATGATTACTTCACTGAAGACCTTCAAAAAGAGTATACATTACATGTTACAGATGGCAACTGTCAATTTGATCTTGGAATGACGGAGTTGAAAGAAACATTCACAAGGATGAAATGTGCAATGCTTTGTAATAAACATAGAGAGTTTCAATACAAACAATTACAAGGGGCTGTATATACGAAAAGAGAGCTCTTTAAATTTGGTTTTGAGTCGGACCATTTTTGTTCCTTTTGTAGACTAGAAGTAGAGACATACCAACATTTATTTTTAGATTGTCTTAAAGTTAAAAGATTATGGCAGGAGGTAATTCAAAAGTTACATTTAATCGAAATTGACATTGATGATTGGAAACCCATTTTTATGGGAATATCCGGCAATACTGCGAGAATATTTGTAATAAATTGTATCATATTTTTAGTAAAGTATATCATTTTTATTTCTAGAAAAGAAGGAACTTTGCCATCTGTACAGAAAACAGTACATATGCTTAAAAATTACAGAGACGAGGAATACAAAATGGCCTTCAAAAAGGGGAAACTGGGGATGCACTTACAGAAATGGGAACAAATCGATGCATTTTTACTTTAATGGATGTGGGTATTATTATTATTTATTAGTATTATTAATTCTCTCTCGTGTACAGGTGGACAAACCGGAACAGGTTGCATGCAGTGTGTGTGTCGGCGTGAAGGGGGTATGATGAGATGGGTGGGCAAAAGGGGGGGGGGGGGGTTAAGAGTTTGTGTGGTGTGAGTTGAGGGAACAGGTTGCATGCAGTGTGTGTTTGTATGTGTGTTTATGTGTGTGAAAGGTGGTGTGGGTGGGCTAGAGGGGAGGGGGGGGGTGTGAGAGTGTTGTGATAGGATGGTAATATGTAACTTTAAACCTTCCTCTACTGTTATTTTGATTATACACTGTTACATGCAAGACTTTTTTTTCCTTTTTTTTTCTCTATGTTCATTGATTGATGTAACTTATGAAATGTCTTGTATCAAAGATCTTGTTTTATATTGCTTATCTTGATAATTTCTTGTTATGTGAATTTCTTGTTATGTGAAATTATGAGGAAGGAAATAAAATATCATTTAAAACAAAAAAAATCTACACTTTAAACCTTCCTCTACTGTTATTTTGATTATACACTGTTACATGCAAGAATTTTTTTTTTTTTTTTTCTATGTTCATTGATTGATGTAACTTATGAAGTGTCTTGTATCAAAGATCTTGTTTTATATTGCTTATTTTGATAATTTCTTGTTATGTGAATTTCTTGTTATGTGAAATTATGAGGAAGGAAATAAAATATCATTCAAAAAAAAAAAAAAATAGCTAATACATTACATTCTTCCCCCTTTAAATGAAATTCACATGGTAGAAAATCTAAAACAATGTTTTCGAAATAATTGTCTATCTTCATCCCTCAATATGTAAATCACATTTACTTTCCTGTAACTCTAAACCATTCTTAATCAATAGGCTTTAACCTTTTTTTTCTTTCTTTTTTTTAATAACTAAATAACATATTTGATTCTTAATGAATCTGTTGAAACAATAAAATATACCTGTACACTGTAATAACATTGTATACTTGTCTTATTCACTTCTGTGTCTGGATGTATATGACATATTTTGTGAGTTTACCCTTAATATTATTCAACACAAAAGCAATATGATATGCAATATCATAAACAAGAATTTACTATATGATCAAACATAATTATTTGTATTTTCAAAATACTTATTATTTCCAATATAATTTTGACTGTTACAACTTACTGCCAAACACATGTATTTTACCATAATGATATGCATTGATTTCGTTTCATTGCATAACTATCAAACTGCTGATTTGTTATGTATTACATGATATTTCTTCCTTTCTTTTATTGATATACAATAAAGTCATTGAACTTTGTAGGCATTCTCTTTTGCCTTGTAGACATTTCTCTTTCAGGTTGAGTTGTGTCTGTACTTGTTACAGTAGAAGATTTAGCTCTTGATGGGGTATGTGCAAACTCTGCAAAAGAGTTTGGTGTACTTTCATTAAAAGTAGGAAACATGTTTTCTGACTGTACTTCAGTTGGTGCTGGTGTTGTGATCAACTCTGGTTGGACATCTGGTTGATTGGTTGTTGTCAATTCCTCTGTAGGAGTTTGAATACCTTCACTTGCTGGGTAACAACCTCTGATGTGATCTATGTGACGTCTAACCACGCGACCATCCCTGAGCTCAATTAGATACATTGACGCATTAAGTATTTCACTCACATGTCCATGTAACCAAGTAGGTCCTGCATAGAAGTTCTTGACCAAGACACGATCTTGCACTCGGAAGTGTCTCTGCTTCGTCTTCAGATCAGACCTTTGCTTCATGGTACTTTGTCTCATTTTGACTGTCCTACTCAGATTTGGTCGAACCAAATCTAGTCGAGTACGAATCGTCCTCTTCATGAGTAGTTCACTTGGACTCTTTCCCGTGGTCTCCTGGGGCGTCACTCTGTACGTTAACAGAACTTTCTGAATTCTCATCTCCAGAGATGTTCCAGTCGTCTTCTTTACTCCTCTCTTCACAGTTTGAACTGCACGTTCCGCTAACCCGTTGCTCGAAGGGTGTTTAGGAGCTGTCTGGACATGTTCTATGTTGTTCTGCTGTAGAAATCCTGAGAACTCTTCTGAAACAAATTGTGTCCCATTATCACTCACAATAGTCTCTGGAATGCCATATGATGCAAACAAACGTCTCATCACAGTGTTGCGGCTGCTGTAGCACGATTTACTCGGACTGCTTCGATCCATTTGCTATGTGCATCAACTACAATTAGCACTTCCTGACTCTCAATAGTGGCATAGTCTATGTGCACTCTACTCCAAGGCTTATCCGGAAACTCCCATGGGTGTATCGGTGCTGCTTGTGGAGTCTTTTGGTGCTCTTGACAAACTAGGCAACTTCTCACTTTGTGCTCGAGGCTCTTGTCAATACCTGGCCACCAAAAGTATGATCTTGCAAGTGACTTCATTTTCACAATCCCTGGGTGAGTTTCATGCAACTCCTGAATCAATGTTTCGCGCAACTCTTGATCTTCAGGAATCACTACCCTGTGACCCCACAGAATTATATCGTCCTCAATGCTCAACTCGTCTTTCTTTTGGATGTAAGGCTTGAAGGACTCATCCAAATGTCTTCGATCCGGCCATCCGGTTTGGATGTAGTTCTTCACTCTTGTTAGAACTTGATCTTTTCGGGTTTTGCACTTGATTTCCTCTGCATCAACTGGTCTCACATCAATGTCTTCCAAGAGGTTGACTACGGCAGGGATTTCGTCTAAGTCGTCGAGATCCTCCCTTGACCATTTGGCTTTGTCAGTACCTGCCATCGGTAAACGAGACAATCCATCTGCGTTGCAGTGTTTCTTTCCTTCTTTGTACTCTATGGCATAGTCGTACGCGGTCAAGATCATTTGCCATCTTGCTACTCTTGCTGAAGCCATTGTGCTTGCCGGTTTTGGTCCGAACAGACCAAGGAGGGGCTTGTGGTCTGTTACTATGGTGAATTCTCTTCCATATAGATATCTGTGAAACTTCTTGAGGCCATATATGATAGATAGTCCTTCTTTTTCATATTGCGCATAGTTCTTCTCACTTGCTGATAGCGTTCTTGAGGCGAAGGCAATCGGGCGTTCCTGACCATCAGCATCTTTATGACTGATCACAGCTCCTAGACCATATGGACTGGCATCCGTCTGCAACAGGAGAGGCTTCCTCGTGTCGTAATGCGTCAACACACTTTGACTCTGAAGCAATTTCTTTGACTTCTTAAATGCTCTCTCTTGTTCTTGCCCCCATTTGAATTTTGGGTCGGCTTCGTCAGGACTCCTTCTCTTCCTTCCCTTTGTCTTTGGCGTGACGTACTCTGCTTTCAATAGTTCTGTCAGGGCTGCTATCTCCGTCGTGAGATTGGGTATGAACTTCCTCTAATATCCTAGGAGTCCCAAATACGCTTGAAGCTGCGTCTGATTGACAGGCCTCGGTGCCTCTCTGATGGCATCTAACTTCTCTTGGAGTGGGCCGATACCATCTTTGTCCACTTTGTGTCCCAGATACTGGACTGACTGCTTGAGGAATTCACATTTTCCTTTCTTTAAGCGAAGTCCACTGTTCTGTAGTCTTTCAAGGACTCGTTCAAGGTTGTTGAGGTGTTCTTCTTCTGTTTTTCCGCTGACAATGATATCATCAAGATACGGACGACACATCGGTATATCCCCTATCAAGGATTCCATGGTCCTCTGAAACAGAGCTGGCGCACTAGCTAAACCAAAAGGCAATCTGGTGTATTGATAAAGTCCTCTGTGCGTGTTTATGGTGGTGTATTTCCGTGCCTCAGGTTCGAGCTCCACCTGGTGGTAGGCATGTGATAAGTCAAGCTTTGTGTAGGAAATCCCACCTTGCCTCTCTTGCATCATATCCTCAAATGTAGGAATTGGATACTGTTCAACCTTGAGGATTTTGTTCACTGTGAGCTTGTAGTTCCCACATATACGCACCTTTCCTTCTGGTTTATTCACCACTACAATGGGGCAGGCATAATCACTGAACCGAACAGGTTCGATCACCCCTTGATCCAAAAGATCATCTAATGCTGCATCTACCTTGTGTCTACTAGCATATGGCACAGGTGCTGCCTTGTAGAATGCCATTTCACCATTCTCTTTAACCGGGTAGACCTTAGCTTGAAAGCCTTCTAGTTTACCTAACTTGCTATGATCAAACACAGACTTGTGTTTATCTAACATTGACTGCAAGTCATTGTGTACCTTATGAATATTAGCTTCTGGGCTTACATGATTAGCTTCTGACTTTCCCCCCTTTTCCTTTCTTGGAAACTTTCTCAACAGGGCAGGACATTCTTCTATCCAATCTCTTCCCAACAAAGTGGCACCCGTTTCAACTACTACCATGTACAATGTCTTGGGCTGTCCACTAGGTTCAAATTTAACCTCTACTGCTGCTTCACCTACAATTCTTACTCCATTTTCAGTATATGAATTTAGCTTAATTCTTGTCTTTGCTACCTCTGTCTTACTAATGGATTCAAAGTGCTTTTGTGAAATTAGTGTCCAGGGGCTGCCTGTATCTACCTCTATTTCCAACTCTGTGTCGTTTATGGTTACTGTTACCATGTACGGCGGTACAGATAAATGGTTCAAGCTTTCTAAATGATTTAAACAATCTGTTTCAACCATAGGATCTCCTTCCTCAGATTGGATATGATGGGCTCTATTACCCTGTCTAGCCTGTGGTTTTTTACCTACATGTACTCTCTTTTTGTAAGCTTGCACCTTTTCACATTGACTCTTGGTGTGACCCACTTGAGAACACTCGTAGCATTTTTCATCTTTGAATCTGCATGTTGTGTGGGTATGATCACCAGAACCACATCTCCAACACCTTGACGTAGGAACTCCTTGATGCTTTTGGCTGGGCTTTAGCGGCTTCCAAGGTTTCTTGTCCTGTTTCTGACTTTGGTGTATTTTCTGATGTGATAAGGGTCTTGCGTACGACTTGTAACGCTGGCTTCCATCCTGCATGTACTGAACTGTTGGTGGTTCTGTCCCTTTACTCAACACCTTGAGCTTCTCAACATCTCTGTTCGCTACTTCCATGGCTGTAGCAGTGTGGAGTGCATGCTTCAAAGTTAGAGATGGGTCACTCAACAATTTACGTTGAATCGCAACATCCCGGCAACCTACTACTAAGCGATCCCTGATCATATTATCTAACTCACGGAAATTACATCCCTCAGATAATTGGCGCAAATTCGCAACGAATTGGGGTATGGACTCATCTTGTCCTTGAATGCAAGTGTAAAACCTATAACGCTGAACTATTTCAGTAGGCTTTGGTGCGAAATGTGCTTTAAGTGCATCCTTACATTCTGAATATGATTGACCAGTAGGTTTGTTCGGTTGCATTAGAGCTCGAAGCGTATGATAGTTTTTGCTACCCAGATTTGTGAGAAAAATTGCTCTCTTTTTCCCTTCATCCTTTACACTGTTAGCATCAAACCATGCTTCCAAAAGTTCTATCCACTCATCAAAATTGTACCCTTCTTCAAATTTGGGCACACTACCAATAAGTTGACTTGCCATAATTTTAATTCGTTATAGCCAACCTACATGTAGCAAATACTATAGAGTCAACTTAATGTTTATTATAGCTCCTTGATACAATTGAAATGTGTCACCACACAAAAATTCACAGGTGGGACTATACTGTGTCAAGTGTATGTTTAGTCACGACTGGCTTTTACCAATTGGTTTTCCAATTATATTTACTAAGTGTACGGCTATATGCTGCGATAAAATACACACACAGGGTCAATTTACACCTTGGACCAATAGTCCTAGTTACCTATTTACTTCATCAACCTGGTAGACCCTATTAATGATCATTGAATTACTCAAACTCTATGTGACTAATTATAAACATCAATGCAATGTTATCAATATAGCAAAATTACATAAACCTTTTGCTTTAAACTGCGATAGTCTAAGACCACTTGACTATCAAGACCTGGACCTGTTTAAACTCAATCATGTATAAATGTACCTCTTTAAACAACACACTGGAGTGCAATGACTAAGTCTTCAATTAGCTCTATACTAGGCAAATGAACCTGCAAGGCCTGACATTGGGCTGAATTCAGACCTTTTTTTTCAGTTAAACTTGGATTTTAACATTTAGACCAAATAACTACAAGACCTGTTCCTTTATATTTTTATATCAGGAACTGCGGCTACACTTACAGTCTCACTTAATTCTTTTGCCAAAAATCTGGATACTGTTATGTCTTTTGAGTTATTTGTCTTTATCTGTTTTCATCATTCATTGTTCAAACATTGCTTGGCTGGGCATGCTAATGGTAGAGCTTGGTTCTGGAGGCTGGACTTGCTTCTAAGTTCTGGTCCTTTCCCCCTCAGCTGGTTGACTGGCGTAGTCTCAGCTACTTGAAATTAAACTCCCTCTCTGTCTAAAAGCTGGCTTGCTTCTGTTGCGCTGGAGGTAAGTTAGGCTGCGGGATCTGGCTGGATTCCCTGGGCTGGGCTGGCTAGGCTGGGCTGCAAACTGGATCTGGCTGGATCCTGGGCGTGGTCCTGAGCCATAACAAGTAACATCTGTCACCTCAATCTCTCAGACTGCTGAAATGTGTTCAATCTAAATCTAGGCCTCCATACGGCATAGCGTCCATACTTTATCAAATGGCCTTCTTTTATTCAGCGTCCATACACTCAACTTTTCCATAGACTCCAAACAGTGATTTCATATTAACTTGGTCACGTACGCACGGTACACCGCGAAGCGTTCGTATTACAAACCGCACTGTGTAACTCAATCACTGTTCAACGCAAAAGGTCTGGCATCGACATTGCTACTTTATCTCGCCTTTCTAGCTTAAGTACCAATAATCACAGTCTTAAATACCTTCATATCGCCATCCTCGTCGCCAAAATGTTATGTTCTTGTCTTGTGAACATGAAGAAGCACGCTGTTGACTGATATATTGGGTTTAACTCAGAAGGTTTATTCCGGCACTCGTTAAGTCAAGAGGCCATCTTGGAGTCTCACTCGCGCGGCACAAGGTGGCGCTATATTCTACATTCATGTACATGTATAGCTAATACATTACAGTATTCTTTACTTTACTTTCTTCTCTTTCTTCTCCTCCTTCCTCTCGACACGATGACCCTGGCCCATGTGATTGGGGTGCAGATCTACCCCCATTCTCCTGGCCACGTTAAAGACAAGTTGGTCTTTTGTTTTGCCCTGCTTAACTTCTATCCCAAAAATACTTTCACAATTCCTTCTTGAATATTGCTCTAGTTGATTTATAGCTTGCTTTCCAGCATCTATCCAAGTGACTATATTTTTACTATCTTTGGCATCCTCTCTCCGTAGCCACAACTACAACATTTATAAGAGGCCTATACTTTTAACATTTTAAATTGGAAACCCTATCATCACTAAATCTCTTTTTTTCTTTCTATTTGCCTGCTTTTATCGCATTCTTCTTCTCACAGATCCCTCGGACCAGAAGAAGAAAGGAACCCGCATCTTCATAGCGGTAAAATCAGCATATTTTCTATTGTTTTCAGGTAAAATATTCTGTTTTTTTACCTTTTCAATCAGGTCTGAAATCGGCTTGTAGGAGAAACCATTCAAATTCTGGATTAAAATTACAAATGCTAATTTCTCTCTAGTACTTAAATTGAATAGACAACACAAATCACAAATGCACCTTTGCACGTTAAGAACCAACTGCACTATTTTGTTTGAGAGACGGTGAAAACCTCCAGTGTAGTGGCCCACCTGCACATCCCCAATCGTACCGCGAGGAGAGACCAGAGGGTCAAAGTCATATAGGCCCGAATTCGGGCCATAGTGATTTAGTTCGATTTTCCCCTCTCAGACAGAGGTGGCGCCAATATTAATAATAGTAATAATCATGTCAGAGCATAATCTAATAATGACTCTACATGACAGACAATATAGTATTTGTATTGCCTTTAAGTTCACATATTGAATCTTTACTATCACATTGCATTGTTTATATTTTATTGAATCGGTAGGAGTAAATGGGTGTATTCCGGTTTTTGCCGTTTGTATGTACTTTAATGAAACAAAAGTTCTTCTGCCCTATTTTTATTCGATAGGAGACACGGTATAATGCAGAATTTCCTGCCATTACAAAATATTGGTAAATAACGTAACCTTGAAAATAGAGCATTCTCAAGAACTGAATAAATACTCTGCTGCCAGGTTCTTCAATTTAGAACTGAATAAGCAACTAGTGAATGAAAGTGTGACTTATCTTAATCTAACTACCTAGAGATTTGAACAATGCAATAGAAGAACAGTTGAGCCCTTCAATTGTTGGCGCACACAATGCTCCGTCGAAATAATGAAAGTACGACTATATTACTACGATATCTCTCCGTTGGTTGCTAAAAATATGAAATCATTGTAGGCATAGGCGCCGGAAGTGGGGGGGCAGGGGGGGCAGCTGCCCCCCCAATCACAAAAGTGGGGGGGCAAAACGCATTTTTGCCCCCCCAAAACGCCCCCCCCCTCAAAAAAAAAAAAAAAAGCAGTAAAGGAGTAAAGATGGTTTGTATTTTTAACCCAAAAGAACATAACAATAATAAAAACCTGAATTAAATGACGTATGAAATTCCATTCAAAGAAAAGGAAAGTTAACAGGAATTAAATTTCCTAAACATTGCGCATGCTACCTATATTTATCAATGGAGGTTTTTATAATAGCGATACGCGCATATCGTGGACATATTGCGAGAGAATGGGAAAGCGTGTCTGTTTTTTGTTATAGGGGTGAGAAGCTTATGAGCCCCTGAACGCTGGCGTACTGATGGGGGGGGGGGGGGGGGTATTTTTTTTATTCGATACCAGTGATTTACAAATGTTGCTGAAATGACATGATTTTCCGGTATATTTTCTCATTTTTTTTGTAAGTCATACCTTTTTATGCGTTTGTTGGAAAATTAGAAATTCCAAAATTTACAGTCGGGCGAAAAATATGCTTATTTAGAAGCATTTATGTTAGGGACTGCAGAACGGCCGGGCTCGGGGACTCGTGCCACCCTCAATTGTTGAAAAAGTTTGTTACAGAGAAAAAGAAAGAAAGAGAGAGAGAAAAAATAAGTGACCTGCCAATGTCACATATGAGGTATCAAAATATGCTCATCTGACCGTAATTAAATACCTAAAACCCCCGAGCTTCCGGGGGCTCTGCCCCCTGGACCCTAACAAGGGCTAAAAGGCGGGGCCCTGGATGCTCATCTGACCGTAATTAAATGTCTAAGACCCCAGAGCTTACGGGGGCTCCGCCCCCAGACCCCACCAAGGGCCCTAAGGCGGTCCCCTGTATGCTCATCTGACCGTTATTAAATACCTAAAACCCCCGAGCTTCCGGGGGCTCTGCCCCCTGGACCCTAACGAGGGCCCTAAGGCGGGGCTCTGGATGCTCATCCGACCGTAATTAAATGTCTAAAATCCCAGAGCTTACGGGGGCTCCGCCCCCAGACCCACCAAGGGCCCAAAGGCGGTCCCTGTATGCACATCTGACCGTTATTAAATACCTAAAACCCCTGAGCTTCCGGGGGCTCTACCCCCTGGACCCCACCAAGGGCCCTAAGGCGGGGCCCTGGATGCTCATCTGACCTTAATTAAATGTCTAACACCCCAGAGCTTACGGTGGCTCCGCCCCCAGACCCCACCAAGGGCCCTAAGGCGGTCCCCTGTATGCTCATCTGACCGTTATTAAATACCTCAAACCCCCGAGCTTCCGGGGCTCTGCTCCTTGGACTCTCCGCCAATTAGTGGCCTGCCATTGTCACAAATAAGGTATCTAAATATGCTTATCTGACCATAATTTTAATTCCTAAAACCCCTAAACTTCTGGGGGCTCAGCCCCTGGACCCCACGCCATTTTACGCTCTACCTGATTGTTAATAATCCACTTTGAAAAACGTTCCGCGGGGCCTGCCCTGCATGTAACGTGTAAGAGTGATGGTGATGCAGATTTTTCTTCTGCCCCCCCCCCCCCCCCTTCCACAATTTTTTGCTCGTTACGTCACTGCCCCTGGAAGGTGAGCCCCCTGGAATGTTTGCCCCCCCAATCCCAAACTGCTTCCGGCGCGCCTGATTGTAGGCCTGCTTCGTTAAAATTTGACTTTTTACGAAATTCTAATATGTATATCCGATTCCTCTTTAGGTCACGTGAGCTTGTTCCCCTTCATCCCCGTGTATTTGTCTTATCTTGGTCTGGATGTTATGGAGATCGGTAAGATAAGGGCTCTGGAACCATTCATCGGCATGGTGGCAACACCGCTATGCGGAACGGTGGCGGACAGGTTCAGCAGACACAAGGTGATGCTTCTGGCGTGCCTCTGTGGAACAGCTATGGTGTACGGGAGCAGCGTCTTCCTACCTTTCCTCTCACCTGCAAGTGGCAACCACATGAACTCGATACATACCGAACCCAACGTGACCAATTCTACATCTGATATTCGACAGATGGTCTTTGGCGGCTTCTTCCGCCGCCACCCGCATATGATTGCTGCCATGGATTCATGTAACATCAGCTACCTATCGTATTCTGACTTGCAGGAGTCCATCGAGGAAAGCTCTTGCAATTTTACAAATACTGAGAGGCGACACGGATCTACTATGACAGTGTATCTGGAGGACATGCATTGTTGTTCGTTCAATAAGCTCCCGTTAGAATCGGCATCTGTATTTAAGGAGAACAGTGGTGGTGTTGCTCCAGATGTAAGGTGCCTTTTTTGCGAAGGTATGATGAGGGCATGTACCTTCCAATATCAAATGACGGAGTGCCAAAACAGATCAATTAACTGTAACGATTCATTTGGTGATTCGACACCCGTATCAATAAATGACACAACACAATTTATAAATGGAGGCATGTCTTTAAAGGAGAAAGATCTTCTTGGTGTTTTTGTAATTATGCTACTGATACTCATCGTCGGCGAAATGTTTGCCTATTCATCTGTACCTCTGTTGGATGCATCCACGATGACACTCATCGACGAGTACAAAGAAAGAGGACAGACTTTTGAGTACGGGCGACAGCGAATGTGGGGAGGTATAGCACACGGTGTTCTTGCACCACTGTCAGGTATAGCCGTCGACGCGTATGCTGCGGGTCATCCAAACGCATTCAACAAGTACCTCCCCGCATTTGTTCTCTTTGTGTCTTTCCTGGTACTTTGTGCAGCAACGGCTTCGGTTATTCCCATCCGTGCTAAGCCACGTACCGCGGAATCCTTCGCCAAGAACGCTAAAAGTTTCCTGCTGACACCGAAGGTGATCCTTTTCTTCGTCATCATGTTCATCACTGGAATCCTACTAGGATTCATCAACACTTACCTCTTTTTGTTCCTAGCCGAAATAAATGGAGGAGCGACCATTATGGGTTTGACCTTGACAGGTGCATGTGCTGCAGAAGTGCCTTTTATGATGTTCTCGTCTAAACTCATAGATAAGATCGGACACCGAGGTGTCATCGGGATAGCTCTCTTCGCCTTCGTCCTGAGGTTCGTCGGCTACTCACTCCTGCAGAACCCATGGGCAGTCATACCAATTGAGCTCCTGCATGGGGTCACCTATGGTTCAATGTGGCCGGCTTGCACCTCCTACATCCATCTTATCTCCCCTCCAGACATGGCAGCAACCATGCAGTCTCTCACGTACAGCATCAGGGGTGGTTTAGGTAAATGCAGTTCGGTGTAATTTTTTTTGTATATCAAGCAGACAAGCCACGTTATGAAAACATCAGTTAACAAACCAATACTGTCTTTTTACAGAAGAATATTATGATAAAGAAACATTTAAGATACAGTATCCCTCTTCCCCGCTCTCTGATTACTGTTCAGTGTAAAAATTGCAGCAAACCATCTTTTGTTTCCTGTCGTAGCTAATCCTATATTCTAACTCTGCAGGATTAGTAACCTACATGACTCCAATAACTAAATGAATATGTTCTTTTTGTTTTCTTGTCTCATTTTGTTACAATTATCATGTGTGGTTCGAGCTTAAAATGCTGGGACAATTATTTAGATGTCTTTGTAGTTTTCATAATTATGTTGATCTCACTTCAACTGCATACATCCATAGCCGCGATCATATTTTCCTGTGGTAAATATCCATACCCTACAATATCCCGTGTCTCTATCATAATGATATACTGCCCGAAAACATCCCTGGTTCACGAAACTGTATCTGTTTCTTCAACAGGCAAGGGGATTGGAACCATTATCGGTGGGGTCATCTACCACAACTACGGAGCCAGGAATTTGTTTAGGGGTTCCGCCATTTTGTCTCTCGTTACACTGGTCATGTACTTCATCATCAGCCTCATCCTCGACAAACGAGAAAAATCTACTGGATATGACAAGTTGTGAACGCTTATCCTATTTTCATACAGCACTTCCATACCTGGACCCTCTATCATTTGTTTATTTCAACAACAAAATATTTATTAAATCTTGCTCATGACTGCAATCTATATCATATAAATTGTATCCGTTTAGCGTATACATAATGCGAAAGGGAATGAGAGAGTGATCGTTGCGTAATTTAAATCAAAGTTCCCCATTTTTGTCATTGATTAAAACCCATCTGCTCCCGACAAAGGAATTCATTAATGAAAGTTAAAAAACTTATCGAAAATGAATCCCAAAGGAGACACTTTTAAATCGTTGACGTGACAAAAATTCCAAAAGGGAGGACAGCAACGGGAAATTTTGATTTAAGCTACGCAAACATTATTCTATCATTTTCTTTCGCTTTGCATTTATTTCCAGGAGAGTTTCCAAAGCTGTCGGAAACGTTATTACCATACATTTGTCTACAAAAAAACATTTTTTGAATCTAGCTTAGGCATGCGGCTTGTCATTGTTCAAAACTCATCTGCCCCCACCGAAGGAATTAATTAATGAAGGTTGAAGATTTGTCAAATCGTCGGTCCATTTAATCTGTTGTCGCCGAAGCCGCTGGTCCGTCTCCGTGGTCCAGTGGTTAACGCAATGGTATTCTAAGCCAGTGACCTGGAGACATTTTTTCAGCCTTTGAAAAGAGTTTCAAAATAGAGGACAACTGTGTGAGGGACTTGATTTAATATACGCAACCATTATTCTTTCATTTCCATATATACAGTGAGTCCCAGAAAAAACGAAACCGAGAATTATGGATGTATATCATAACTTAATCACAATTATAATTATTAAATTACACATATTTGTAAAGCGTAGATCCTGCTCTTTCATTTGGTGCACTCATAATATGATGCATATTTTACGCATGAGTGCTTAAAAACAATCTGAAGAGAGGGTACCAAAAAGTCATTTGGCGGGCGGTATCTGAATTTCAAAGAGAACATCACATTCCTAGAAAGTTCATTTTCTGCCCTTTCATATGACACATCAATCAGGAGAAATGAGCCAGGAATAACAAAGTCCTCCTGGTTTAAAGTAATGCTTGCATTTCCATAATTTGATTAAACGAATTCGTTTTCACTGGCTGCCTGTCGTAGTTGACAACAAACTTAACTCCGTTTCGTTGACAATCAGCTATGAATTTCGTTCAATGAAAAATAAAGGCTCGGTGCATACTAATGCATGATACATGTATCATGCACTAGTATGCACCAAGCTAAGTGATCCACAATACCTCCATTCCATGAATAATGACCTTATTCCCCTCCCCTGCTGAAGTGATCTCTTTCTCACACTTCGTTGTACTTTCCTTCCTTTTACTTCTTAATATCAATAACGGTATGGCATAAACATGATGAACATATTTTTTATTAAATTGCATCATTGACCACCTTTTAGAAAGCCTTGAATCAGTAGCTTAGCATTGAAGCATTCTATTATCATACTCAACGTGTAATTATTTACATGTATGTACTTGACGATTTAATTTACACCCAACATGATAACAGTATAAATATCTATCAATTGCTTTGTACCATGTTGCTCTGCTTACATGTATTGTGCACTTCATTTTAGCTGTAAACATACTACACATTGTATTTGTTAACAGTTTAAATATCCATCAATAATGTTTTGTACCATGTTGCTTTTTTTACAAATATTTTTTGCACATTATTTTTAACTGTAAATATATATCACATTTTATTTTTTCTGCAATTGTATATTTTTAACTGTACAATACGATTACACCTCATATTTATATGTATTCATACCACACTCCTGCCTTCTTTATGTAATGTACCATCTCCCATGCTTCTTAAAAGTTAGTGCCATTCAATTCTAAATCACAAATTTATACGGCATTTCAATTGTATATCATATCATATATTTTATTTTTTAAGAAATACTAGTGCCATTCAATAAAATCACAATTGTATGCTGCATTTCAAATGTATATCATTATCATATATTCTATTTCTTAAGAAACAATGGTCATGTTAGATAATTTGTTTTTATTCAAATAATGTAATCTTCACATACTATTTTATTAATCTTTCTTCTACTAATGTCTCTGACATGTAAACTATAACCTTTCCTGATTCAATCAATGATGTTCAATTTAAGCTATTTTGGTAAAGATGTAATTTAACTTTGGCGATTTTAATGATCCATTTACAACTTTCTGGATGACCAATTGCACTCAATTTTATGAGTAAGTATAAGTATGGTGTAATATCTATCATACTTTTCGAAATGGAATGTGAGAGCTTACATGTCTACGCGGCAACTGGGATATATTTCACTTTTGCGAACCTTGACCTTCATTCCATTCCTCATTTTACTTATCTTTTATCTATTACTTTTTAGTAATAGATAAAAGATAAGTAAAATGAGGAATGGAATGTAGGTCAAGGTTCATAAGATGTATATCTTGCATTTTACGGTCGAATAAATAATAATGAAATAAAATGATAATAACCTTCATTAGAACTTTTTCCAGTTTGGGGTAACAGCTGTTTTCACAGCAATCAAAATTGACAGTCGAACTTGCATTTGTCTCGAAAATCAAAGTTGGTATAAATATTGCAATTTTCATAAAGGAGACCAAATAATGTAATTTTACCTTCGTCATACCATGATTTAATTTATACAAATTGAGTAGTTAACTCGAATCATTGTATTGTTCCATATTGTACATATCCATGTTGCTCCCCTATACTATCCTGTGTCTCTATCATAAGAATATACTTCCCTCTAACATCCTTGGTTTACGAAACTGTATCTGTTTCATCAACAGGCAAGGCCTAGGGGACGGGAATTCTTCTCGACGGGGTCGTCTACCGCAAGCACGGAGCCAGGAATTAGTTTAGGGGTTCCGCCATTTTGTCTCTCGTTACACTCGTCATGTACTTCATCATCAGCCTCATCCTCGACAAACACGAAAAATCTACTGGATCTGACAAGCTCTGAACGCTTGTTATACTGTACTATATATTATACTTGGACCCTGTTTCATTTCATTATTTAAAAAAAAAAAAATCTTTATTAAAATAGCTTATGACTACCATCCATAATATAAAATATGTACATATACATGATAGTTATATAATAAATCATCCCGCGTATACATAATTTATAAGGTAAATATTATAAACGTATTCGAAATATCATTGTATCACACACAAAAATCTGATTGTATAGCAAAACAATCAGAATGATATAGACTTATTGTTTTTAATATATATATCTAATGAACGATAATATGTTAATGTGCATTAAAAAGAATTGATTGATAAGAGGCTGTTTCTGCATTTACGAGTAAATACTTATTACTTGGAGTATAAAATATGAAATTAGATTTTATAATTCCTTCACTTCCATAACAGCAAAAAATTGACCTTTTTCAAAGTAGCTCTACTAAAATCAGATGTACTGTTGAATATTTATGATAAACCTCCTGATAAGTGGGCAATCCAAAGATTAGTGTTCGATGCTTTCTTCGAAATTGTATCAAAATGTACATTAGTCTGATTCTGATATGGATGGCGAATACATGTAAATAAACATGAAAAAGTTACAGTCGAACTTGTATTTCTTGCGAAAACCATTATTATTGCAATTTTCGTAAAGGAGACAGATAATGTAACCAAACTTTTGTCATACCATGATTTAATGAATAAAACGTTGTTGTTAACACGAATTATTGTATTATTCCATATATTTGGTCGTCTGAAGTGAGAGAGATCGTTTTCAGCAGGACAAGTTAAGAACTTAAAGATTGGGAAACTTCCCGAATGAAAATATTTTGTTTATAGATCATATACTAGCGTCATCTCCATTATAATTATTTTTATACCAACAAAGATTTTCTCCGGATGGAGCCAAATTGTGTTCGTTAAAACATTTCCACTGCCCAACATTACTTTCACCTTGCAAACGTTTAACCCATTTTGATCTTTAAGCCAGTAAAGATTGAGGGCATTGATGTAAACATTTTAAACCTCCAACCACATAGTCCCAAATTAAAGTTTCACGGCTTATTTTGTCTGGGTTTCCTCCCCGGCCCCCCACTCCGGGGTCGGAATGACCGCATGCGTGTTACCAAAATGTCCGGTAAAGGGGTACTTTTCGTGCGACAAAGTCCGGCCCGAGAATTGTAAAAAAAGGGGTGTATTTGACTTTTCACCCGGAGATTTCTTTAAAAAGGGGGTGTTTTTCTTTTTTTCTCTCATCTCTTTGGACTCCTGAGAAATTATTCCGAATTTAGGGGGATACATTGAGCTTTTTTCCATATTTAGGGGGGTCTCCAAGGCAGGAAAAACCCGCGAAAAGCCCGCGAAAGGGGGGTTCGGAAATGTTGGCAGTCCTCAGATAGGGGGTGCTTTCAAAAAGAGGGAACGAGCATACGCGTACCCTAAATAACACTGAGTGGGGGGGGGGGGCCGGGGTTTCCTCTCCAAATGAATTTAACATGTAAATATTAAACCCTCAAGAAATATTTATTCCAGTCATGTTTCGAAAGTGTAGTAGTATAAGTACACTCATTGTGATAATCCTAAAGATTTCATACAATAGAATTTGTACCAATGGGAGTTAGATTTCTTATTGATCTCGTATTGGGAATGTTTTCCCTTTTTTTTTGGTAGTTTGGGTGGAAAGTTCAATTATAAAGTCTAATGACACCCATGTGGAATGTCAAACCAGATAAACTAATGTCTGGCGGGTGATCTTTAATTTGTAGAAACCCGAACTTATCAACTTGTATTTATTTTTGTTTAGTTGTAAATCAGAGATATATTTAAACCCTTCCAAAATGTATAAAACTCTGAAACAAATTATTGCGATCTTAAAGGTAAATATTTAATTGATTTCGAGTTCTGTATTGTTTCCTTTTATTCCTTTGATCATGGAGTATTGAGACTTAATATTTCACTGCTTATGATGAAAAAGGAATGGACTTAATGGGCAGCCTCTTGCATGTACACTGTCGCTCATATAGTTGGAATATTTTTGTTTTACCCCTATTTATGGAATTATTTTAAAAATAATTCAAAAATAATAGATCTAGATAATAGTATACATTCTCAGATTTTATTGAATAATAATTTAACAATCCCCCTGTCCACACACAACATTTTCCGTGATTAGGCGTGATTAGCTATACCGTTTCGCGATAGTGATACCGTTTCGCGATAGTTTTACGATGAAATTGTGTGTGTGGACGCTCACTAACGATACGTCGTATAACGAAACTAGTGTAACTAACTGGGCGGGGCTTAACGTGACCGCGAGCGAAAGGAGACCAGACCTCTCATTTCCGCTTCCATTTCATGACCGCACTACAGGGGCGGATCCAGCTTTTTATAAAGGGGGGTTGGGGTGGTATGCGAGGGAGCGTAGCGACCGAGTCCAAGCGAGCGGAGCGAGCGAGGGGGGAGGGTGTGGGAGGGGGGTGTCCCCCCTCCCACAGTAGGGAAAATTTTTGAAAATCTGTGTGTGAAAATGGCGTTTTCTTGCGATAAGATTTTAAAAAATGGTCCCTGGATTTTTTTTGGGGGGGGGTTGCAACCCCCCCAACCCCCCCCCCCTAGATCCGCCACTGGCACTAGCAAACTGCGCACCTATACGACATTTCGCTGTAGAGTTTCAGGATTACTTTCTTCTGTGTGTGGACATCCTGGAATTTATACGATGATTCTTTATACGACGTTTCGTTATAGAGTTTCGGGATAAATTGTTTTGTGTGTGGACACGCTGAATGTGTGTTTTGCGTGACTACTAAAGCCTGTGTATGCTACTATGCCTATCAACTAAGGGACCTACGCCCTTATTAAGTCATAAATGACAGTAATGAGGATTCCCACAAAAGGGCACTAATATAGTACATCGACACGGTTTTGATCATGGGGCCTCACAGTTACGAGGCCATTGCTTTGTCACTGAACCATGACTGTACAAAGCGGGGGCTAGGGTAGGGGGCAGTTTCCATAAATAAAAAAACACACTGAAAATGCAATAAATTTTCAATAATTTATTGCATTTTACCCCAGTTCCTAACATAAAAAAAAATCCTCTGTGTGCCCATGCCTTGTCATCCATCTTGGTTTCAGCACTCCATCAAAGCATAGAGAGTCAATGCTTATGCGTATTGACCTCTAGCACTGCATATATGCTGTGAGGAAGGTATTATTAGACCCATACACAAATATACTCACCACACAATATTGCATCGACTGCATACAAGCATGCCGATGTGGCTGTAAGCAAAGTTTGACAGTAGACTTACTCATTAAATTTTTTAATTATTCTTTTTAACATCAGTAAGTTGAAATAAATGTATTTTACTGCTATTTAGGTGTCATCAATTGTCACTAAAGTACCGATTTTGAGTGAAATCAGTTGAGTTTTGTACAGTGGTGTTTGAAATGTTGAGAATCAAAAGCAAATCTTTTACTACACAGCCAGGATAGTGATGCTCCTATGTGTGGGTTTAAGGTGATGAATATTCATTTTTTCTTTTCGAACGTCCAATAGCTACGTACGAGTAGACCAAAAGCTTCAGTCTCTCTATATCGTCGGTTGTTCCACTAAGACTACGTCTGGCTCCACTAGACCTCCGATTATAGAGACTGAAGTTTGTCCTATGGGGACTGTGGGGAACAAATGGTTCGGTTCGGCAGGACCGCGATGAATGAGATATGCAACGAGATTTAATTAAAAATAACATATATATAGCTTATTGTATCCCCTGGCAGCGTTATTTTTTTCTGCGGCACAGATTGGGGTTAGGTGCGTGTTGAGCCTATGGGAAAGTTTAGGGTTAGGGCTAGGGCTAGGGTTGAATCAAGACCTCTTTTTAAAAAAAGCCCCAATCTGTGCCGCAGAAAAAAATGACGCCCCCCGGCAGCGTATTTTTTTTCCGTACCGCTAATGCGTCGCAGAGGTTATTTCGACGACTTGAATAGAGGCAAAATATCCGACACACACACTGAATCGCGCCGCACCGATCAAATTCTAGGATTAAGATTAGGTTTATTTAGTCTAGGTTTTTAAGGTTAAGGTTGGGGGTCTATCTATCTGAGTATCTTCTCCCGGTTCGGAGGTTGATTGCAACATCTCTCCATTTCATTCTATCTTCTGCCATTCTGGTGCACTCTTGCAGTTTTAGTCCACTCCAGTTCTTGACATTCTCTTCCCAGTTGATTATGGGTCTCCCTCTAGGTCTACTTCCTTCCACTCTTCCTTCCAATACATCCTTTAAGAGGCTTTGGTGCCTTTTAACATGACCAAAGTATTTGATTTTTCTCTCCTTAACTAATCCTACTAGTGCAATTTGTTTACGCCCTGCCATGTGCAATATCTCTTTGTTGGTTTTCATTCGTTTCCAGTATATTTTCATCATTCTTCTGTAGATCCACATTTCAAAAGATGTTATTCTATTTTCCATGGTCTTGTTGTTTGTCCATGTTTCTGCTCCATACAGTAGGACAGACCACACATAACAGTTTACTAGTCTCAACCTAAGCGCAAATTTCATTTTTCTATTTGTGAATAATCCTTTTATTGCCAGAAATGTATTCCGAGCAATTTCTATTCTTCTTTTTATTTCTGCTTCGCATCTGGCATCATCTGTGATATTTTGTCCTAAGCAGATGTAATTACTGACTTGCTCAATGATATGTCCATCGAGTTTCAAACTTATTCTAGGCTTATTCTTTGTTCTACAAAAAAATATTGATTTAGTTTTCTTGACATTCATGCTTAGACCAAACTCTTCACTTTTGACTTTTACAATATCCAATACATGTTGTAACTCTGCTTCATTCTCTGCGCAAAGTACAGTGTCATCAGCATAACGTAAAATATTAATATTTACACCCCCAATACTAACACCTTTCATATCTGAAATTTCCCTGAATACCAACTCTGTGCACAAGTTGAACAGAGATGGGGACATTACGCATCCCTGACGTACTCCTCTTTTGATGTATGTGTAATCTGTAATTTCATTGTTAATTTTGATGGCAGCTGTCTGCTCCCAGTAAAGTTTAGATATGAGACGTATGTTCTTACCATCTAGATTAATTTTGTGTAGGCTTTCAATCAATTTGTAGTGGTGAATTTTGTCGAATGCTTTAGAGTAGTCAATAAAGCACACATATATTACTTTATTTACTGCAATATACCTTTCTGTCATCATTCTCATACAGAATATTGCTTCTCTAGTACCACTTTGAGGTCTAAAACCAAACTGTTCCTTACCTACTTCATTGTCAATTTGGATTTTTATTCTGTTGAGAATGATCTTTAAGAGCAACTTAGTTACATGGCTCATAAGGTAATTGTCCGGAAATCTTCACATACACTTGCCTTTGGCTTCTTTGGAATTGGCACAAATATCGACCTTTTCAGATCTTCAGGAATATGACCTGTATTGTATATCATTTGGCAAATACTAGTCAAATGTTCAATCCCAAATTATTTTAAGGCCAAAAGTTCTTCCCGTGTTATCCCATCTGGGCCTTCAGATTTAGAAGTTAATTCCCAATAAATACAGCGCTTGTTTAACTTCTGATTCAAGTATACTTAGACCCTCGTTGTCAGTGATCTGGACCTCTATCATCGTCAAATAGGTCTTTGATATATTCTTCCCATCTTTGTTTAATATCATTCTTTTCAAAGAGGGAAGATGTTCCAACCTTGTTCTTGATACATCCGCTTGCTGCCTTGTTTTTCTTCTTCTTAAAATGCTTGATTTTCTGACTTGCTTTTGCCTCTCCTGCATCAAGTTCAGAATCTTTTCTGTCATCCATGGTTGTTTTGCTGGTTTCTTTTTAGTTGGTAGTGTTGAATGCTTTTTTTCAAGCATTTCCATTCCACTTCTAGTTTCTCAATGTCATTTGTCTCATTATTTGTTTGTTCTATTTCTTCGGTGATTAGACAATTATACCTATTTCTAACTTCCATAAGGTATTTTTCTGCAATGTCTGTTTAAAATTGCAAATGCTTCCTACTATGGAGGGGGTTCTGACCCCATTCCAGACCAACCCCCGCTTGGCAGCTCCGCCCCCTCGGCCCTGACGCCTCGCTCTGTCGATTCGCTCCATCATTTTCATATATTTCACCCCATGCGATTTTGTGCCCCCCCCCCCCCCCCGTACGAAATTCCTGGATCCGCCACTGCTTTAAGCGAACCAGTTAATAGCAGTGAGGCAAAGTTGTATTGTGGATGAGACTGATCGGTTAAAAAAAAAAACTTCATTCAGAGGAAATGGGTAAAATTACACGTTTCTTAAGCTAAATAAATTGATAAAGGAAAAACGTTTTTTTTACTTTTTCACTATTCCTAAAAAAGTCCTTCACAAAGTTCAAATTTCCTTAAATTTGCCTGTATTTTTATTTATTTTTAATTTTTTTGGGGGGAGGGGGGAATGGAAACACTGATACCAAGTTTCGTTAAACACTCGATTGTCAAAGCGGTCGAATTGGGCACGGCGGGGATGTGTCAAGTGTTCCTTGCGTTGACTGGTTACTAAGTGATGGGCGTTTCTCACTACGCAGACCTTTCTGATCAGGGTGCCTGTTAGCTGCAACATTCGCATATTGGATATTAACCTGTGAAAGTTGGCGTTGATTTCCGAGTGTTTCGGTACACGCGTTAATCGTTCCTGAATTCACCTCCTTAACAGAATTAGGCAATTAGGCCATTTGTATTTTGAGCATTTCGAAAAGTAAATAAACAGACTATTTGTAATACTGGATCCTTTATTCATGTTTTTACTTCCTTTTGAGGAGTTCAGGAATAAACACAACATTGCAAGAAAATCTTCACAGAACTATTGTTCTGCTTGATGAACAAGTGTCGTGTTTGAGTTATAAACACAACACAGCAAGGAAGATGGGCAAAATCTTTGGAAAACCTCAACTGTAATATTATTGGATGTTTGCTTCACATTTTCAATACGTTTTGTCTTCTGAGAGTTTACTTTGTTTGAAATGTAAAGACAACATCGCAAGAAAAAAAATACAATTTATCAACTTTTGCTCGACTGGATTTTATCAAATAATTTGGATTTCTTTTCCATCGGTCAAAATGGTGAGTCATCGCCTCTATTTATTTAATTACAAACATATACATGTTCATTGTGTTGGTATATATCTATTTATACGTATCCAATTTAATCATATAAAATGAAACAATGATAAGGAATTCTGGCAACATTTTTACTGGCACTGCATATAGACACTTTCACCTGTACACCTGGGCATCATCATATTATGTCGCCACACACATGCACTTACACATCTGCAAAAATCTCAAACAGTAAGGAGGCAGATTATGCTGAAGAAGAAAAAGAAGAAGGGGAATTAGCTCTATGAAATATCAAAAAGTAATTTAACTTTCTAGATGAGAAAACGCAGCAATCAATGGCCCATACGGGTTCTAACATCCCCTGGATAACCCACCCCCAGTCAACTACCCCCTAGGACAACTATCCCCTAGGGCAACTACCCCCTAGGACAACTACCCCAGACAACTACCCCGGAAAACTACCCCCAGACAACTACCTCCTACGACAAATATTCTCCCGGACAACTATCCTAGGGGTTAGTTGTCCGGGGGTAGTTGTCCAAGGGGTAAGTTGTCCGGGTGGTAGTTGTCCGGGGGTAGTTGTCCTAGGGGGTAGTTGTCCTTGGGGTACTAGTAGTCTGAGGGTAGTTGTCCGGGGGTAGTTGTCCCGGGGGTAGTCGTCCCAGAGGGTGGTTACCATAGGGGGTAGTTGTCCTAGGGGGTAGTTGACTGGGGGTGGATGTCCAGGGGGTAGGTGTCCGGATACGACCCATACGGTATCCTATGGCGATCGCAAGCAATGGACCGTGTTGCCCTTACTTTGAATTGCGATATTCCACGATTCCACATGACAAATAGAAATACCAAGCTTATTGTAATACCCGGAACTAAGGTTTACATGGCGCTTTCCTAGCCCCTCCCCAATTGTTCAAGCACCTGAAAATTGCCCCTTTTTGCTGAGGAAAAGAGCCCTTTTTATTTACGAAAATGCCCCTTTTTACTTTTCAAATGCCCTTTCTCATTTTATATAAAGTCCCCCTTTTTCACCTCTGATAAGTGTCATTTTCACTTTTACAAGTTCCCCTTTTATTTCTAATGAGTGCCCCTTTTACTGCCTCTTCTTTCAAATGCGATAAGTAACCCGAGTATGATAAAGTTTCCTTCGTCAATTTTTTTAAGTGTCCAATTTCTCTCAATATTTGCACCATTCTACCTACATTTTCCGTTGTCGCTGACACGTGGTGTCATTTTACGGTCATCTTAAGAGTCATATCTTGATTGAAGGAGAATTGGAGTAGCTTTGTGTAGCAACAGCTACTCAATATTTCTATCATCATAGTAACAGGTTCCCTATCTCTATACCACTACAGAGAGACAGGACATGGAGGCATACTGCCCATAATAATTATTGTATAAGAACGGACTGTGCCCCTGTTATTAAATCTAATAGTGCTCGTTTTCACCGCTATCAAACGCCCCTGCTCTTAAGAGATACCATGACAAGATGTTTTTGCCAACCCTAGTCTACTCCCTAACAACAGATAACTCATAACCTCCCTCGCTTGTATAATTTGTATTCTCCTCATCTAAGCTCGCTAGCATTCATAAAACTTGACCCCCAAAATATATATATGTGCTCTTACCCCCCCCCCCCTCACCTTATTCGCCGCTTAATATTTTCTCAAGATTTGGGCCCCCCTCTTGCCGCCGGCTGGACCCGCCCCTGGTTACACGCATTAGATATTCATATCAATGTATGATACTTTTACTTCAGGATAGGAGTCGAAAAGATCGCCTTGCCTGATATATTAAGAATATCTCAAATAACATGATATTTGTAATAGGCCATTTTGGAACCAAATTTATTCCTACGCCTTTGTGAAGTTCCTTAATACAAATTATTGTATCTCAATAGTCAGAAATCAAATTGGATACATACGTTTTTGCTAAGTAGGACAAAAATTTAATACGGCTTGCCCTACCTTAAAACACGTACTATGCAATTCGCATTCTGACTATTGAAATACAATTATTCGTAACAGGTTAATGAAAACAAATTGTATCGAGGCACTGAAGTATTAATTTGGTTACATTTCGAAAATGGCCTATTTAGAGTGACTAAGATCTTTAAGAGGATAGTCTATTTACAAGATTTATCTGCATTGAAGTAGAGTTACCTGCCCTGAAATGGCAACATATCACAAGTAACCTTTGTATTCTTATGTGCGTGTACGTCAGCTTCTAGTCAGGTAGCTGTGCTGCATTTATTAGTAGGGTGATCACACTGCCTGTGCACACAGTCTGCCCCATATACACATACACACACACAACAGCAGTCAGTTGGTAGAAATAGCAATTTTCGTATTTTTTTTTTTTTTAAACTGAACAATATTTTTAAATTTTTATTTCACATATCTTTCAAGCATACCTTTAACTACAATTCTGTGTAGTTTCATTGTTATAGGCATGTGGGAAATATGTTAAATTATTAATTAGAATATTGTCTTTCAGCCATGTGTGACATGGCCCGCTGATCGCCCATTGACTGTTATTCTGCGAGGTGAAAATGCACCTCAATGTATAAAACTCCCCTACAAAAATGCAACATCCTCATTATGTTTCA